>JAIEZT010000302.1:238276-285776 GCA_019594935.1 Periophthalmus modestus | reverse complement strand
GCTTTAGCCCCGCTTTAGCCCGCTTTAGCCCCGCTTTAGCCCCGCTTTAGCCCCGCTTTAGCCCCGCTTTAGCCCCGCTTTAGCCTCGCTTTAGCCCCGCTTTAGCCCCGCTTTAGTCCCGCTTTAGCCTCGCTTTAGCCCCGCTTTAGCCCCGCTTTAGCCTCGCTTTAGCCTCGCTTTAGCCCCGCTTTAGCCCCGCTTTAGCCCCGCTTTAGTCTCTCTTTAGTCCCGGTTTAGCTCTGGTTTAGCTCTGGTTTAGTTCCACTTTAGTCCTGGATTAGTTCTGGTTTAGTCCTTGTTTAATCCTGGTTCAGTCCCGCTTTAAGTCCCATTTTAGTGCCGCTTTCGTCCCGGTTTAGTCCTGGTTCAGTCCTGGTTCAGTCCTGATTTAGTCCTGGTTTAATCCTGGTTCAGTCCTGGTTCAGTCCCGGTTCAGACCTGGTTTAGTCCCGGTTTAGTCCTGGTTTAGTCACGGTTTAGTCCTGGTTTAGTCCCGGTTTAGTCCTTGTTGAATGTGAGGTAAATTGTCTTGTCATTTTAATAAAACCTTCTGTCTCATTAAGATTCTTTTTACATTTCAATTTATCAGGTTCAAATGCTAATTTAATTAAGTGATGTCTCTCCTCTATTCCCTCTTCTTCGTTCGTTCAGCCATCCATCTCTCTCTCCTTCTTGCTCCTCCACTCTCTCCATCTCCCTCTCTCCTGTTCATCTCGATCTTTCCATCTTTTTCCTTTATATTTCACTCTCTCCTGTCCTCAGCCCATCTCTCTCCTCTCTCACTTTCGCTTTTCTATTTCTCTTTCCTCAGTTCTGCTGTACTCATCCTCTCATCATCCCTCTATCACCCCTCGCCTCTCCCTCTCTCTCCCTCTTTTTACCCATTTCTTAGCTTCCCTCACTTCTCTCCTTCCCTCTCCCTCCCTCTCTTTCCTCTCCAATTTCATCCTCTTCACTTCTCTCCCCTGCTCCCTCTCCCTCCCCTCCTCTTCTCTTTTCTTATCCTCTCCTCCCACCTTCCTTCTCTCCCTCCCTCTCTCTTCATTCCTCCCTCTCTCCGCATCTCTCCATCTCTCCCTCCCTCTCCTTCCCCCTTTCCTCTCTTCCCTCCTTCTTGCCTCACTTCTCCTACCTGCTCTCTCTCCCTCACTCTCTCTCTCCCCTCTTTCCTCTCTATCTCTTTTCCTCTCTCATTCCCTTTCCCCCTCTCTCCCTCCTTATCCCCCCTCTCTCTCCTCCCCTCCTTCCATCTCTTTTCATCTCTCTCCCTTTCTCTCTATTCCTCTCTCTCCATCTCTTCCACCCTCCGTGCTCCTTCTCCTTCCATCTCTCTCTTTCTTTCCTTCGCTCTTTCCTCTCCTCTCGCCCTCTCTCTCCCTCCCCCCCTTTCTCCCTCCCTCTCTCCTTCCCTCTCCCTCCGTCTTTCCCTCCCTCTGTCCTTCCCTCTTCCTCAGATCATGTTCTTTATGCTTCAGGCCTGGAGCTGAATAAAATCACTTCCAAAAGCTTTGAACCGAGTCTGGTTCTGATCCTGCTCCTCACTGTAAAGATCAATGTGGCGCAGCAGTATAGTAGTAGTAGTAGTAGTAGTAGTAGTAGTAGTAGTAGTAGTAGTAGAAGTAGCGGTAGTAGTATTGATAGTAGTAGTTTTGTTTTTATGAAAAGGTTCAATCCTGTGGAAACACCAGAAGCTCATGATCTTGTTACAGCACAAATAAAAAAAAGAACGACTTTCAAATGTGTGAATGAAACATGAATGTGCAGCAGAGGCTTCTCATGTTGAACTCAGGGAAGTAGAGACAGAATGATATATCGGTTGGCCAATATATCGGGCCGATATTTGCCTTTTTTAGCATATTGGAAACTGGCCGTAAATCTCCAGCACAGGCAGATTTGTCATTTTACATAAAGAACTTATTAACTTAACATTCTCGATATCTTCTTTTCTCACTGACAGATTACTAGTATTCACATTCTCACTGCTGTGTCCATCTTACCCCGTCCAAAATCATAGAAATATCACACACACAACACAAACGTGTCACATTCAACTGTAAATTGCTGTTATGTCTATGTCTTAGTATGTTTTAGTCTTGGTAGGTCTTTGTGCATCTTGGTATGTCTTGGTACGTCTTGGCACGTCTTGGTCTTGGTATGTCTCGGTATGTCTTGGTCTTAGTATATCTTGGTACGTCATGGTATGTCTTGGTCTTGATATGTCTTGGTCTTGGTATGTCTCGGTATGTCTTGGTATGTCTTGGTCATGGTATGTCTCGGCATGTCTCGGTATGTCTTGGCACGTCTTGGTATGTCTTGGTATGTCTCGATATGTCTTGGTATGTCTCGGTATGTCTTGGTACGTCTTGGTTTTGGTATGTCTCGGTATGTCTTGGTCTTGATATGTCTTGGTATGTGTCGGCATGTCTTGGTGTGTCTCGGCATGTCTCGGTACGTCTTGGATGTCTTGGGACATCTTGGTCTTGATATGTCTAGGTACGTCTCAGTATGTCTTGGTACGTCTCAGTATGTCTTGTTCCGTCGTGGTACATCTTGGTCTTTGTATATAATGGTATGTCTCGGTCTTGGTATGTCTTAGTATGTCTTGGCATGTCTTGGTCTTGGTATGTCTTGGTATGTCTTGGTACATCTTGGTTTTGGTATGTCTCAGTATGTCTTGGTATGTCTCGGTATGTTTTTGGTATCGGTATGTCTTGGTATGTCTCGGCATGTCTTGGTACATCTTGGTCTTTGTATATAATGGTACGTCTTGCATTTGTCTGTCTTGCATGAAACAAAAAACATACACTTAAAGGTTTATTTGGACACTTTAGCTCAAGATAACTGCACTGGTACTGCTCTTACAGGATTATGGTCAAACAGGCTGTGGGCGAGTTTGTAGTAAATTTAAATGACAGAATTGAGGGAAAATAATTCAAATCAGTTCTACATATCGGCCAAAAAAAATATATCGGCCGATCTCTAATATGATTATAACCCTGCGGCTGTAATGAACACTCAAAAATACTCAAAACGAGCCTGGTGATGCGATTTAACCTTAAAAATGTGCTGAGGGCCTCCAGAAAAGAGAATCTGCTACCACTCAAGTAAAAGAGTTTGGCACAGTTGGCACACTTTGAATCACTTCCAAATTGTACTTTTTGATTCAAAAAAGGCCAACGCTGAGCGAGGAGAGTGAAATCAGGTTAATGAAACAAGCGTGAATGAAAGAAAACACAACTCCAGGCTGTTTTTGGAGGATGAACGACTTTATAATATGGTTAAAGCTGAAAAAAAGTCCATTATGTCCCCCTTGCAGAAGAGTGTTTGTATAGACTGTTTACTGAGCTGAACGAGATGTAACATGAGAGAATACATCACTTTTACCGACACATCCACTTGTCTCTCCGGAGCAGCGGCGGTTTTACAAATAAAATACAAACATGAGCTTTGAGCAGCCTCAGAGCAGCTGAAAACAGGGAGTCCTTCAGAGCAGAACACATCAATCTGCACTCCTCTTATCAACATCAGACTAAAGCACACTCTGGAACATTGTGCTGTGAAGTCTCCCAATCTCTAAATGGGGTTTGAACTCACTCTGGTCCTTTTTTTTTTTTCATGTATTTGAGAAAAATGTGTCTGGCCCCAGTTCAGATACGTTGTAAAAGCAGCAGGTCAAAATAAGTCCGCCATGTGCCGTCTGTGTCTAATTATACAGATTTGATCAAGAGGAAGTGTGTTGTCAGCATGCTAGTTGTTGTTAGCTGATGAGAAAACTCCGCTCTGGTCTCTGAAAGTTGAGGAAATGCTTATAAACTCATCATGGTGAGTAATTAGGATGCTCTGAATGCATAAGGTGAGTGAGGAGTAACTCTGGACGACTGCGAACTGTTTAAACTTTTTTTTCCACGTTTTTAGGACAGGAACAAACAAGTACAGCATCTTTAAAAGTACTGCAGGGTTTTAAATAGTGGGAGGAGTTGATATAAGTCTATGGAAGATTTAGTTTTTTAAAAAATATATCCAAAGTTATGAAGCACAAACGTTGAAGCACAGAGTTTTTTTGTTTCATGTGGATAGTGAGATTTAACCATAAAACAAGTTCAAACACATTGGCTTTTTGAGAAATGTCTCTATGTCGTATAAATGTAAGCTCGCACAGGCCAAGAAAACCAATGTACTACTAAGGCTGGGGTGTCTGAACTTTCTTCACAGAGATACTGAAACATATTTGAAGCTGAGAGCCACAAACTAGTGTCGATACAGGGAGTTAAACGATGCATCTAACACAGGTTTTACAGGGACATTGTACCTTTAATACAGTGGGTCTTAACCTGGTTCGATCAAACCCTGGGGTTCGGTGAGTCAGTCTCAGGGGTTCGGTGGAGGTCAAGACCCGCACCCGACTCATATGATTCGTGATGAGACGCTTGTCCATCAGAATTTAATCAGAATTTAGTGACTCACTATCAACTTGTGACTGTCGTGATGGTTTGTCGTGTCATTTCTTTTTTAACTCTATAGCGTCAGATTCTGTCACTGCCAATAGACGCCGTGTCCCAGTTCTACAAACGCACCCTTCGATGTGTCTATGGAAGTACCCGCCCGACTTAAATGCGGCGTTCGAATGGAGCATTTAAGTCGTGCGGGTACTTCGACCTGCACTTTGAACAGAACATCGAAGGTGCATTTGTCGAACTGACGCTGTGTCTCAATTTGCCAAATGCACTGTTCCATGTACTGTTCGAAGTGCGGGTCGAAGTACTCGCCCGGGTTAAATGTGCCCTTCAAACGGTGCATTTAAGGGCACTTTGGTGAATTGAGACACGACATGAGACACAGAACAGACTTTGCTGTGAAAATAACATGAGGCACAAGGTGAAGCCGCATTTCTGAACTAGTCTCAAAGGAAACAGCAGAAGTCACTGATTTGCAGTAAATCTTCATTATTATTGTACCTGATGGAAATTAGGTGATGGGTTTGTGTTAAAATGTTAAAAATAATAAACTGCATAGACACAGTAAGTTCATTATTGGAATACATAAGGTTAAAAATTCAAATAATTTCAGTGGTCGGATTAAAAAAGCTCATGGTTTGTGTGTGATCTGTTGTGTTTCATGTGTTGGTTTTGTTCTTTGACACAGTGATGTGTTTGTGCACGGTTCATTTTGTGACCAGTAAAACTCAACTATGACTTGAATTTGAATTTTATTTTTCAGTAAAGAAGAGTTCAGTGAATGTGCAGATGAAACATGTGGAGTTCAGTGTCTCCAACAAGGTTAAGAACCACTGGATTAATCAGACTCGGAAGATTCTTTAGGTCTAAGTCACAATGTGATGTTACTCAGGTCATAGAAGTATAATCTCTTCAGTTTGGAGTAAAAAATACTGCATACTTAGCACAACCCTGTTCTAAGGTATATTTAGACAGTCCACCACCGATGTGTGAATTAGATAAAAATACAGACAATATGTATTTACAAAAAAAAAAAAAAAAAAAAAAGCAGAGTAGCCAAGTAACAGGGTCAATCCTTTGGAAACACCAGAAAATAATCATCCTGTTACAGACAAACTGTGGTAGTAGAAGTTGTAGTACTAGCAGCAGCAGTAGTAGTAGTTGTTGTAGTAGTAGCAGTAGTAGTAGTAGTAGTAGTAGTAGCAGTAGTAGTAGTAGTAGTAGTAGTAGTAGTAAGTAATAATAGTAGTATCAAGCCTCCTCAGAGTGAAAATGTTTACTTATCAAGGTATTTTGTGCAATTAAAAAAAAAAAAAAAAAAAAAAAAAAAAGATAATGCCATAGTATGGAACATTTCAGGCAAAGCAGGTGGCAGACCTTATACAAGACAAGTTCCACAGTGCAGCTTTAAGTCGTGAGATGAGTCAGTTTCCACCGCAGAGCCACTGAACACAAGCACACTCATCTTTCTTCTTAAATCTTCTTCTTCTTCTTCTTAACTGCATCATCTGCTGCCCCCTAACTGCCTCTAGTGGCCACTGCAGCTCCAAGTACTACATGACATCACACAGGACTGCCCTGATCAGAGCCAGGTGTCTCTGATCACAAACACCGGGCTGCGGGGGGCGGAGTTTGACGTGCGGACACCTGTTAGACCAATCACACTGGTCCTTATACCTCCAAACTCCGCCCCTTCTCCTCCGCCCTCACTCTCCAGGCCCCGCCCACTTCAGAGACTCGCTCTTATAAATAGTACATAAATACAGAGACTTACTGTTAGTGCGGAGAGAGAGAGAGTCCTGGGTCACTCATCTAAAAACACACACTCCACATCTGAAAAAGAACAGAAAACATTATTTAGTACCTTTAATACACGTCCCCGCCCTCTCTTTGCTCTCCGTGCTGAGTCCCTCCCCCTTCAGAGCACTATCGCAACACAATCAGCTGCATCCCACTAATGAAACTACTGCACATACATCAGGTTTGTCCAGTTGCCGTGAACAGTTTTGTATATTTATGGAGGACTGTTGTGTGGGCTTGTGGGCGGAGCCTCGTACAGGACCTCGTACACACCTAAACACACATATAGGGTTTGAATAGGGTTCAGGACAGATCTCTAAATTACTCAAACATGCATAGGTGACATCGAAAACCTCTTCAGACATGTTTTTGATGAAGGAGTAACATTATAACATGATAAAAAGCTCAAAAAAGTTGTGTGACACCCCCTTTTTAATGAGGTTAAAGCTGCACTGCGTAACTTTTGTGCTGGAGGATCAACCACCTGCTTGTCACCATGGAGATGTCAGTGCTTTGCCTTGAAATTCCCACAGTATAGCATTAAACTTAACTATCAAACGCGAGATTGACAGGTGGATCGGTGCAGCGTCTGCAGTGATGCGGTCGCTGTATCGGTCCGTTGTGGTAAAGAAGGAGCTGAGTCGAAAGGCAAAGCTCTCGATTTACCTCAATCTACGTTCCTACCCTCACCTATGGTCATGAGCTTTGGGTCATGACCGAAAGGACAAGATCGCGGATACAAGCGGCCGAAATGAGTTTCCTCCGCAGAGTGGCTGGGCGCTCCCTTAGAGACAGGGTGAGGAGCTCAGTCACACGGGAGGAGCTCGGAGTAGAGCCGCTGCTCCTTCACGTCGAGAGGAACCAGCTGAGGTGGCTCGGGCATCTGCTCAGGATGCCTCCTGGACGCCTCCCTAGGGAGGTGTTCTGGGCATGTCCCACCGGGAGGAGGCCCCGAGGAAGACCCAGGACACGCTGGAGGGACTATGTCTCTCTGCTGGCCTGGGAACGCCTTGGGGTCCCACCGGAGGAGCTGGAGGACGTGTCTGGGGTGAGGGAAGTCTGGGAGTCCCTGCTTAGACTGCTGCCCCCGCGACCCGGCTTCGGATAAGCGGAAGAAAATGGATGGATGGATGGATATCAAACTTTTTATTAAATTAGTTTTGTTTCTTTTTTTCTTTTTTTTTATGAATGGGCTCGCCTCTCCACAGACCTGCCTCCAACCCAGATTGAATCCCATATTGTGGAACATACAACTCAAAGCAGTAACATCTCCATGGAGACCAAGGTTTAGAAAAGTGACATGGATTCTTGGATTAGTTTAAAGTTCAGATTTCAGTCTCTCGGATGTTTGTGCTTTGGGTGAACAAAGAATTACATTTGTTTTCTGTTCGACAAAAACACTTTTTTTTTTTTTTTTTTCTCCAATAATTTTGACCTAAAACACAAAAATCTCTGGTTTTGATCTGGTTGTGATCCTCGGGACGAGACTGATCTGGTTGTGATCCTCGGGACAGGACTGATCTGGTTGTGATCCTCAGGACGGGCCTGATCAGGTTCTGATCCTCGGGACGGGACTGATCTGGTTGTGATCCTCGGGACAGGACTGATCTGGTTGTGATCCTCGGGACAGGACTGATCTGGTTGTGATCCTCAGGACGGGACAGGTCTGATCTGGTTGTGATCCTCGGGACAGGCCTGATCTGGTTGTGATCCTCGGGATGGGACTGATCTGGTTGCGATCCTCGGGACGGGACTGATCTGGTTGCGATCCTCAGGACGGGACTGATCTGGTTGTGATCCTCGGGACAGGCCTGATCTGGTTGTGATCCTTGGGACGGGACAGGACTGATCTGGTTGTGATCCTCGTTGGTCCTGTCGAGGGTGAAGTGCTGAGTGCAGAGGCTCAGATGAGAAACTGCCACGATCCATAATAAACCTGCTCCAAGTCTGAGCTATAAAGTATAAACAGAGAGAAGGACGGAGGGATGAGAGGAGAGAGAGAGAAGGACGGAGGGATGAGAGGAGAGAGAGAGAAGGACAGAGGGATGAGAGGAGAGAGAGAGAGAAGGAGGGAAAGAGAGAGAGAGAGAGAGGGACGGAGGAAAAGAGGAGAGAGAGAGAGAGAGGACGGAGGGATGAGAGATGAGGAGAGAGAGAGAGAAGGACGGAGGTAAAAGAGGAGAGAGAGAGAAGGAGGAGGAAAAAAAGGAGGAGAGAGAGAGAGAGAGGGACGGAGGGATGAGAGGAGAGAGAGAGAGAGAAGGACAGAGGTAGAGAGGAGAGAGAGAGAGAAGGATGGAGGAAAAAGAGAGGAGAGAGAGAGAAGGACGGAGGAAAAGAGGAGAGAGAGAGAGAGAGGAGGGAGGGAGGGAGAGGAGGAGAGGAGAGAGAGAGAGAAGGAGGGAAAGTATAAACAGAGAGAGAGAGAGGAGGACAGAGGAAAAAAAGAGGAGAGAGGAGAGAGAGAAGACGGAGGGATGAGAGGACAGAGAGAGAGAGAGGACGGAGGAAAAAAGAGAGAGAGAGAAGGACGGAGGGAAAAGAGGAGAGGAGAGGAGAGAGAAGGATGGAGGAAAAAGAAAAAGAGGAGAGAGAGAAGGACGGAGGAAAAAGAGGAGAGAGAGAGAGACGGAGGATGAGAGGAGAGAGAGAGAAGGACGGAGGAAAAAAAGAGAGAGAGAGAAGGACGGAGGATGAGAGGAGGAGAGGAGAGAGAAGGATGGAGGAAAAAGAGGAGAGAGAGAAGGACAGAGGAAAAAGAGGAGAGAGAGAGAGAAGGACGGAGGGATGAGAGGAGAGAGAGAGAGAAGGAGGGAAAGTATAAACAGAGAGAGAGAGAAGGACAGAGGAAAAAGGAGAGAGAGAGAAGACGGAGGGATGAGAGGAGAGGAGAGAGAAGGATGGAGAGAAAAGAGGAGGGAGAGAGAAGGAAGGAGGGAAAGTATAAACAGAGAGAGAGAGAAGGACAGAGGGAAAAGAGGAGAGAGGGAGAGAGAGAAGGACAGAGGGAAAAGAGGAGATGAGAGAGAAGGATGGAGGGAAAAGAGGAGAGAGAGGGAGAAGGAAGGAGGGAAAGTATAAACAGAGAGAGAGAGAAGAATGGAGGGAAAAGTGGAGAGGGAAGACAGAGAGAGGAGAGAGAGAGGAGAGTAGAGAGGGGGAAAGAAGAGAGGAGAGAGGGGAGAGAAAGAAGTGAGAAGAGGAGGGGGAGAGGAGAGAGAGAGAGGTGTGGAGGGGAGAGGACAGGAGAGAGAGAGAAGGGGGGAGAAAAAGAGGGAGAGGGAGGGAAGATGGAGAGAGAGAGAGAAAAAGAGAAAGAGGAGAGAGAGGGAGGAGAGGTACTACAGTACAGTACCAATTATTATCCTGCCAAAACTGATACTATACAACTGAAACTACAACAACTACTAACTACTACAACTACTATTACTACTACTACTACTACTACTACGACTACTACTACCCCCCTCTCTCAGTTGTCCGCTGTATTATTCATTATTACTTTTAGTTTTTTTCTCTGAGGTCAAACTCTGTACTGTATTTTTAAGAGCCATTTATCACCAGACGACTAAGGACTTTCCCTTCACATTTTAAAACCTCGTCCACATTTTAATATCTCAGATCTCGGCTCGTCGTGTTCAGATCAGATCAACAACGCTCCCAAAGTCAAACACGCTCACACACACTCGCGCCGCTCCAGTCCGAGAACCGCACGACCCGGAAACAATATGCAAACTATGTCCCACGAGTATCTGAGCGTGTATTTGTACAGATGTAAAGTACAAGCTGCTCTGGAGGACACAATAAATTCACTTCCTGCAACTCGTCAGAAAGCGTTTTAGTGTCAGATAATCGGGAATTGTGCAGCAAAACTCCGCTCTGGTCTCTGAAAGTTGTGAAAAGTGCTTATAAACTCATCGTGGTGAGTGATTACAAAGCTCTGAATGCATGAGGTAAAAACTTTGGACCACTGCAAACTGCTTACAATGTACTAGATCTGTTTTTCACATTTTTAAAAAGGTAAAAAACAGGTACAGGGTCTTTAGCTCTTGCTTCACTGGCCTGAATGTGGGAGAGGAGTGTCTTGCACAAGGGCACAACATCTCCATCCACTGGTTGCAGCTGGGATTGCACCATGAACCTGCGACGCTCCTGTACCAGTGCGTTTTTGTGCTTGGAAACAGCGTAGAAGTCTGCAGATTTAACTATGACGTAACAATCCTGGTAAAGTATCAGTGTTTTTGAGGATCCACACTGTCCATTCAGCCTCGTGTCTCTTCTCTACGTTTGAGGAAACTTTAAACTTTCAGTTTCCTCGTTTCTGTTTGAGCCGTTTCATCACAGACTTGAGAATGAACTAATCAATACAGTCTGCCTCTCCCCACACTCTCTCCTCTTTTTCATTATTTATATCTCTCTCTTCTCTACCTTCTCTACCTTTCTCTCTCTGTCTCACTCCTCCCCTCTGTCTCTCTCTCTCCATCTCTCCTCTTTCTCTCTCCTCTCTATATTTTGCCTTCACTCTCTCTGCTTCCCCTCACCTCTCTCCCTCTCAATCCCCTCTCTCTCTCAATCTTGTCTCTCCTCTCACTCCTCTCTCTCTTCTCTCCCTCTCCATTCTCTTTCTCCTCTCTCTCTCTCCTCTCTCCTTCCTCTCTCCTTCTCATCTCACTCCCCTCTCTCTCTATTTCCTCTCCCTCACTAATCTCTCTCTCTGTCCTCTCTCCCTCCTCTCTCTCTCAAGTCTCTTTCTCTTTCCTCTCTCCTTCTCTCCTCTCTCAATCCTCTCCTCTCTCTCTTCTCTCCCTCTCACCTCTCAATCATCTCTTTCCTCTCTCTCTCAAATCTCTTTCTCTCTCCTTCTCTCCTCTGTCTTCTCTCTCAATCCTCTCGTTCTCTTCTCTCCCTCTCCTCTCTCAATCATCTCTCTCTCTCTCCTCTCTCCTCTCTCCTCTCTCATCCCTCTCCTCTCCCTCTCTCTCTCTCTCTCTCTCTCTCTCCTCTCTCTCTCAATCATCTCTCTCCTCTCTCTCTCAATCCTCTTTCTCTCTCCTCTCTCCTTCTCTCCTCTGTCTTCTCTCTCAATCCTCTCTCTCTCTTCTCTCTCTCTCTCTCTCTCAATCTCTGTTCTCCTTCTCTCTTCTCTCCCCTCCTCTCTCAATCAACAATCCTCTCTCTTCCTTCTCTCTCTATTCATCCTCTCTGTTCCTCCTCTCTCTCTTCCCCCCCCCCCTCTCCTCTCTCAAACCTCTCTCTCTCTCCCTTCCCCTCTCTCTCTCTCTTTCCTCTCTCTTTCACTAATCTCTCTCTCTCTCTCTGATTTGTTCTATCTTTTTCGTTTCTTGTAGTAGCAGTAGTAGTAGTAGTAGTAGTAGTAGTAGTAGTAGTCGTAGCAGCAGTAGTAGTAGTAGTAGTAGTAGCAGTAGTAGTATTAGTAGTACATATAGTAGTAATAGTAGTAGTAACAGTGGCATTAGTAATAGTATTTATAATGTTCATTGTTCATTGATGAGGAATGACGGAAGACAGTGTCTCAGTGGTTAGAGCGTTGGTCCCAACCCGAAGGTCGGAGGATTGAGTCCAGTAGTAGTACCAAGTTCTGTCGTTGTGTCCTTAGGCAAGACACTTCAGTAGTATTGCCTAGTATGAAAGTGGTGTGTGTTGCATGATCGGTGGTGTAGTCGGAGTAGGCCGTAGGTACAAATAGTAGCCTCGCTAGTAGTAGTAACAGTGGCATTAGTGGCTACAATAGTAGCTTACTATCACCAAGTGTGGAGTGATGAGGAATGACTTCAGTGTAGAGCTTTTAGAGGGCATAAAGCGCATTACAAGTGTAAGGCATTAGTAGTATTACTGAAGTCTGGTCACAGTTATAGGGCAACGGGCAGTACAAGAAGTAGTAGTAGTAGTAGTAGTAGTAGTAGTAGTAGTAGTAGTAGTAGTAGTAGTAGTAGTAGTAGTAGTAGTAGTAGTAGTAACTGCAGTAGTGTTAGTAGGGGCAGTATTGTAGTATTGTTGGCAGAAGAACATAAACTGGAGCAGGATAAGCAGGCGGTGAAATGGTGAAATAAAATATAACCTCCAAACACAATAATTTCTGAACCTCCAGAACGAGACAAATGGACGTGTTTTATAACAGAGGAAAGAAGAAGAAGAAGAAGAAGAAGAAGAAGAAGAGAAAAGAAGAAGTAGAAGAAGAAGACAGGAATGACGGAGGAGAAATGGAGGAAAGCAAGAGAAAATGGTTCAGCTCCAGATTCAGACAGAACCACCAGATACTGCAAACACTGTGTTACACACGGTAGTACTAGTAGCAGTAGTAGCAGTAGTAGTAGTAGCAGTAGTAGCAGCAGTAGCAGTAGTAGTAGTAGTAGTAGTAGTAGTAGTAGCAGTAGTAGTTGTAGTAGTAGCACTTTCTACCCAGTAAAGTTCCGTTCTGTAGCTTTAAAGTGTCGTATTTCTGAGTCTCTTGTTTTGTTCTGACCTCGTCTCTGGAGCACATCATAAAACCAACAGATTATTCTAATCCTCCTATTCACAGAACAATGTTCAGCAGAGGAGAGGAGGAGGAGAGGAGGAGGAGGAGAGGAAGAGGAGGAGAGGAGGAGAGGAGAGGAAGGGGAGAGGAACAGATGAGGAGAAAGGAGGAGGAGAGGAGGGAAGGAGAGGAGGAGAGGTGAAGAAGAGAAAAGGAGAGGAAGAGGAGAGAGGGAAAAAAGGGCACATGGAAGAGGAGAAGAACAGTGGAGAAGAAAAGAGAGTCTTTATGACATGCTGATCTATCAGACTCCAAAAGGAAACATTTATAAAGAGAAGAAAAGTGAAGGAGGAGAAGGAGGAGAGGAGGAGGAGGGAACGAGTGTGAGGAGGAGGAGGAGGAGTGGAGTAAGCTGCTTAGGTTTGGGCAGTGGAGCAGAAGAAAAGTAGATTTGGTCCAAATATGTGGCAGTATAAATGTGGATAGTTTTGACGGCAGCAGCAGAGCCGTCACTACAGCCACAGTGACGAGGTGAAGGAGACGGGACCTGAGTTTGTTTTAATCCTGTTCATCGTTTATTCACGATGGAGCGATATACGATAATATCATTACTCGATAAAAAGCTCCACAATGCATAGTTTGTGAAATCTTTGAATAATCATGATCATCACATGGTTATAATCTCCTTTAAGGCACCAGACGCCTCATGTTTCCCGTTTAATGCAATGTTTAGATGTAGTTCTGGTGTTTGTCCACAAGGGGGCGCCCTGTCATAGCAGTGACACTTGTTTCTTCTGTGATTTGTGGATGGTTCTTCACCTCAGTCGTGGCTCATGGGCAGTGGATCTGGAGTGACACATTTATATCGTCCACTCGAGAAGGTGAAGTTTGATGGATTTGAAAAACGAAACCAACAAGACGAGCCACCGACCTGCAGAGTCTGACGGAAAAAAGATACGGCTCCGAGGACAAACACGAGGAACTTACAGACAAATATTTACGACACAAACATCCTGCAGCGACAGACTCGAGCCGAAAATCTCCATCATAAGAAAAACACCATGACAAATAAACTAATCCATGTTTGTGTCGACTTTGCTATCGCTAGGTTAGCACTAGCTAAACAGCATTTTGCACAGGTGATAGCACAGCTCGCTACAGCGGCGCAGGGTTTTACAACGATCATGAATGAATCTGAACCTCTGACCTCCTGGGACCTGGACACATGAGGACGACACATTTTGGGTCGTCTCGGCCACAATACAATGTTTTCTCCACAAGGTCCTGGTGTCAGATATGACGACATTATACTGCTTTGGTTTAATAACTTTTGTGATATTATTGTTAATCGTGATTATTTTGGTCACAATAATCGTGAGTCTAAATTTTAATATCGTCCCATCCGTATTATTCACTCAAAGTTTTATTCTGACCGTTTGAACGTTCTGTCCTTTAGAGGCTTGATCCAACTTTTTCATTTCTGATACTGATTTTGAAACTATAGCTTCAAGATACTCGATCTCAACCTCCCCCCAGTGGGACAAAGGCCCAAGATGAGGCTCGGTCAGATGATCTGGATCAGACTTGTTTTGTTGTATCAGTGTTTCCAGAGAGTTTGACCTCATTTACTCCACCTGTGCGAGCTCCATGAGTCACATGAAGAACATCAGGACAGATTTTCTGTCCATGTTCACTGTAGCAGAGCCTCATCAGTGGTTCAGTCACATCTGTATCTTCTGCTTTAGTTCAGAAATATCTCGTATCTTTGTTCATCTTTAACACCAGAGAAAGAAATCCAGAGGTGTGAGATCTGATGAAAATGGCAGCCACAGAACATGGTCCCTTCCAGTCCAATGATCTGGAAATGTTTAACTGAGGAACTCACAGACGTGAGACCATGCGGTGGGACCATGTGGTGGGACCATGTGGTGGGACCATGCGTTGGGACCATGTGGTGGGACCATGTGGTGGGACCATGTGGTGGGACCATGTGGTGGGACCATGCGGTGGGACCATGCGGTGGGACCATGCGGTGGGACCATGCGGTGGGACCATGTGGTGGGACCATGTGGTGGGACCATCTGCTTGAACATGATGGTTGGTTGAAAATCCTGCAGTGGTGGTGCCACATCTTAAGTGAAAAGGTGGAGTTCGACATCTGTAGTAAGTGATCTCTCAATGAAGAAGAAAAGAACAATAATTCCACTGCAGATGTGATTAAAAACTTTAATAACCACTGAGTACAACAGAACAAATGTAATGAACACATCTCATCAACTGCCTTTGGAATTAGTGTGGACACTGTTTATAGATACACTGTATGGATAAATGGATGTAAATCTCTCAAATTCTGGTGCATGTGCTTACTCTGAAAACTGAACTGAAATCTGAATCAGACGTCAATATTTGTTAAGTATTTCTCTGAGATCTAGTTGGATCTACTTCAGCAGAAACAGAGGTTTTTACGATGATTTTGTGATAAAGTTAATCACAGAATCAAACCAGACAAATAATGTCAACTCGTTTAATAATGAAACGATCAAAACACGATCAGACTCAAAACACGATCAGAGTCAAAACACGATCAGAGTAGAGGTAAGATCTTAAGCCCAAGCCCAACCCGATCCGACCCGAATTTCGGGTCGGGTCGGGCCTAAAATGTCAATCATTGCTTCGGGTCGGGTCGGGCTTCTCTCTCGCTGACTTTTTTTTAAAATAAATATATGTTTATAAAAATGTATACTAAAACGATGTGTGGATACTAAACTAAGGAATACTTGTTTTAAAATAAATCATTTAGATAAAACAGAGAAGGCGCTGTAATGTATTGCTATTTAACTAAACAGGAGCCGCACCAGAGCTCTGAACGTGAACGCCGCCCTCTCTAATAATCTTCCCCTCCAAGTCCACATCTATTTTGACCTGGTCTCCCCAATATGGAGGAGCAAGAAGTTAAGGATAAACTAAAGACAGGAGAACTGAAAAGACAAACACGCACTGGTAAGAGTGAGGTGTGGGAAAAGCTTCACATTAATTGTAGAAAATGCTACAGAAACTTGCGTTGGCTTCGCTGAATGTGTCAATGTGGCGCTTTGCTTCATACGAGAGCAAAAAGACTGGCACCTCGACGCTGAGCAGCATTTAAACAGCTGAACTGGCAGAATTGATGATCGTCAAACATCTATATTATCATTTGTTTCAAAAAACGCCCCTCGTCGCGCTAAGCAGGTCATCACAGACAAGTGCGTGGACTTGTTATCATAAATCACCCCTCCTCCTCCTCACAAATAAAATATGAAATTTCGGGTTTTCTTCGGGCTCGGGCCTGCAAATCAAGTTAATTGGTCGGGCTTGGGCCGGGTCGGGCTTTAATACCCGCGGGTCGGGTCGGGCTGGACTTTTTAGGCCCGATCTTACCTCTGGGTCAGGTCAAAACACGATCAGAGTCAAAACACGATCAGACTGAAAACATGATCAGACTCAAAACACGTTGAGCGCCGAGATTTGAAGACTCAAAACATCAAAATCAGAGACAGACCTGATATAACGACCTGGACGAGCTGATACTTCGACTTTTTAGTGTAACGGAAAACACAATAAAATGTCCCGATGTCCAATACACGATGTTTCCTTCAGTCCAAACCAATATAAAACATGATTCTGTGCAGGTTTTTACAGTGAGACAGAACAGAACAAATGAACCAGACTGATCTCAAATGTACTTTTTTCAGATTTCTAGTCAAATGATTCACATGTTCAGACAGTTTCAGAGTCTGGAGCTGATTCTCTGATGGATTGAAATGAAAAGGCGACGAAGCAAAGATCGAGGAGTTTGGGTTCAGAAGAAACTTTAATAACTGTTTAATTTTGTTCGATTTGCTCCTTAAAGAAAACATACAAACTTTATATTAACACTTTAACACAAAGGGATAACTGCACGAGATGTGACAACACGGCTCTGTTAAAGGTTTGTGGTAAAAAGGGGCTTGAGGGGAGTAATCAAATAATCAAAATCGAGTCTAAATATCGGCCCAAAAACATCGGCAGAGATTATTACGCTGAACTCTAAACAATCAGCCATGAAGAAAACCGCTCAAACTCTAATCAGAATGACAAAATGTGTGATATTACTGCTTTTACTGATTGATTTAGAATATTTCGTCTGCAAGAGCAAGTGATTTAAACAGGTTTTGACCCTTTCACATTCTGGTTGCTAGGTAACAGTCACATGTCCAACCAGGAAGTAAAAATACAAACTTCACCAGAATAATTATATAAAAAGGTATTAAAATCATTTGAATTACAGAATGTTTCTAACCTGTCACATGCCCTTTAAAGCTGCCATCTGGAAATAGACTGGCCCCTGTTGCATTCTCACAGATCACCACTAGATGTCGTCTACATTACTGCTGTTTGATACTGTAGGTTTCCCATCTGACATGTACCAGTGAAAACAAGAAATAAATGCACTTAAGTGGTGGTTTTAAGCATCACTTTATCTTCCTGTGACGTCAATCTCAAGTTCAAAGGTGAATCCTAAACTAAAAAGTGATTAAAAAGCTCAAATCACGCCGTTTTTTTTCCATCGATAAAGTTTTTATAATGTTCTAATGTCGTTTCCTCCTCACAAACAGACCTGGAGTTGTGTTTTTTTTGTTTCATTCACATGTTTAACACACAAACAAAGCTGCATATTTCGGCTGAGTTCTTCTCTCAAACTGAAAACACCCTGTTCCACCTTGTGATGTCATCATGTGGTGATACAGGAAGTGCTCCACTGCGTTTTTAAACTCCACACACCTTCATTTCTAGAAACATTTGGATCATTTCAGCCACTTATCTCGACTGAATTAAAGCTAAAAGGAGCTGTTCACTTGAAAACTACCACTTCATGACATCACAAGGTGGAACAGAGCGTTTTGAGCTTTGGAGATGTTGCAGACTAATAATAATGAAACAAAACACAACTCCAGGTCTGTTTTTGAGAAGGTAACAACGTGATAACATGATTTAACGCTCACACGAGTCAATTTTGTATAATATAGGACCTTTAAATGTAAAATAAAGTAATATATATATGAAAAAAACAAAAATCCTGCTAAATAAATGGTGAAGTCCTGTTTATTCCGAGTTCATGTGAAGTGCAGAGTGGTTCGTAGCAGCAGCAGTCGTGCGTTTGGACTGTGAGTAGTGCTGAACCCCGCAGCCCTCAGAACACTTATAAAACACTCTCACCGTGCACCAGATCTGACCCGTACAACGAGCCGCACAGACAGAACACAGGGGTCAAAGGTCACGAGTTTGTGCAAAAGAGCCTGAAGCGACGGCTGTGTCTGGACGAACCCTCGAGTCTCCAGTACAGAATGTGTCAGACAAAAAGATGAGTGTGACTCTTAAGTGCTGTAAGTTTTCTCCCCGACAAAACCCACAATGTCGATGAGACGTTCTGCACCGACGAAGGTTTGAACTTTAGATTTGACTTTTTTTTTGTCTGAGATGTGGAAATGTTGGGTCTGTTAAGGGAGGGAGGAGAGGAGAGAGGGATGAGGGAGGAAAGAGAGAGACACAGACTGACCTCTAGGAAGAAAGAGAGAGAGGAGAGAATAGATGAGAGAGATGAGGGAGAAAAGAGAGGAGAGGGAGAGACAGGAGGACCTTTAGAAAGAAAGAAAGATGGAGGAGAGAAGAGAGGGATGAGGGAGAAAAGAGAGAGACACAGACTGACCTCTAGGAAGAAAGAGAGAGAGGAGTGAAGGAGATAAAAGATGAGGGAGATGAGGGAGAAAAGAGAGGAGAGGGAGAGACAGGAGGACCTTTAGAAAGAAAGAAAGAGATGGAGGAGAGAAGAGAGGGGTGAAGAGAAAAGAGACAGACTGACCTCTAGGTAGAAAGAGAGAGAGGAGAGGAGAGAGGGATGAGGGAGAAAAGAGAGAGACACAGACTGACCTCTAGGAAGAAAGAGAGAGAGAGGAGAGAAAAGGGAAGAGGAGAGAAGAGAGGGATGAGGGGGGAAAGAGAGGAGGAGGAGGCGAGAGGAAAGAGAGAGACAGATGGACCTTTAGAAAGAAAGAGAGAGGAGAGAGGGATGAGGGAGAAAACAGAGAGACAGACTGACCTCTAGGAAGAAAGACAGAGGAGGAGAGAAAAGATGAGGGAGATGAGGGAGAAAAGAGAGGGAAGAGAGAGACAGATGGACCTTTAGAAAGAAAGAGAGATGGAGGAGAGAAGAGAGGGGTGGAAAGAGAAGAGATGAGGGCAGAGAGAGGCGAGAGAAAGATGGACCTTTAGTAAGAAAGAGGAGAGGGAGGAGAGAAGAGAGGGATGGGGGAGGAAAGAGAAGAGGAAGAGAGAGGGGAGAGAGAGACAGATGGACCTTTAGAAAGAAAGAGGGATGAGGGAGGAAAGAAGAGATGGGGAGAGACGGGGGGCCTTTAGAAAGAAAGAGAGATGGAGGACAGAAGAGAGGAAATGAGGGAGAAAAGAAGGAGAGAGAGAGAAAAGAGATGATGAGGAGGAGATAGGGAAGAGAGAGACAGATGAACCTTTAGAAAGAAAGAGGAGAGGGAGGAGAGAAGAGAGGGATGAGGGAGAAAAGAGAGGTAAGAGAGAGACAAATTAATCTTTAGAAAGAAAGGAGGAGAGAGGGAAGAGACACGTGGACCTTTGGAAAGAAAGAGAGAGGGAGGAGAGAAGAGAGAGGTGGAGAGAGAAAAGAGATGAGGAGGAGAGAGGGAAGAGAGAGACAGATGGACCTTTAGAAAGAAAGAGAGAGGGAGGAGAGAAAGGAGGAATGAGGGAGAAAAGAGAGGAAAGAGACAGAAAGCGCTCAGGCTAAAGTAAACGCTAACATCTTCACATCATATCGTTTATTTAAAGTGTTTTCTTCTGCTTCGTTCAGTCGTGTTGTGACGTGTCGTTCGCGGTTGTTTTTCTGACTCTCCCAGTGCATTATGGGCCATATTCA
This sequence comes from Periophthalmus modestus, assembly GCA_019594935.1. Classification (NCBI taxonomy): domain Eukaryota; kingdom Metazoa; phylum Chordata; class Actinopteri; order Gobiiformes; family Gobiidae; genus Periophthalmus; species Periophthalmus modestus. The sequence continues at coordinate 266,080 of JAIEZT010000302.1, read as the reverse complement.
TCAGTCAAGTGACCACTGCTTTTCAAGGTGCATTGTGGGAAATTTTGAGACTTTCAGACATCACTAAAAATGGCGTGACCTCTGCACAGTGCCCCCTGCAGGGAGTCGTGTGAACATCAGACACAGTCCATACTTGTGCTGTGGTATTTATTATATTTATTAGTTATATAATTTCATTTAGTCATATTTAAAGGAGCACTATCACTTCACCACGTCCTTGAAATGTTCCGCAGTATGACTTTTCTGTCAGACATTGTTACATTACGGGCGTTTATCCTGAAAAACAGCCGCCTCTCCACAGATCTGACCTGGGTCGAATGTAAAACTGTGATAATTAATTAAGGCCTACCTCATAAAAGTAAGTCCCACCCCTCTTCCTCGCTCTCCGTGCTAAGTCCCTCCCCCTTCAGAGCACGATCATAACCTGGATCCTGCTAATGAAACTACTGCACATCACACCAGGTTTGTGAAGTCGTAGTGAACAGTTTTGTATCATGTTTTTGTAGATTTATGGAGCGTGTTCATCCGGGAGCATGGGTGATGTAGGCTTGTGGGCGGAGCCTCGTACAGGATCATACTGCTAACATTAAAGAGCGTTCAAATGCGCCATACAGAGATCGCTAGATTAAACAAACATGCATGGATGATCTAAAAGACATGTTTCTGATGAGGGAAAGATGTTATAACATGGTGGAAAGTTCCAAAAAACGAATTTGGCACAAAACCTCCTCCACCCTGGGTTAATTTTAGATGAAAAAATATATTAAAGATTCTCAAAGTCTTTTTTTTTTTTTTAATTGAAGGCAAAAACAAACAAATCCTGAGTTCTACTTCGAGTCCAGGCCTGGTTCATAATTCACTCGTCTTTTTCATGTTGTAGATGAATTCTTGTCTCTGTCCCAGGACTAAAAATAAATCATTAATTTTGAGATTTTCTGGTTGAGTTGACGAGAGGAAATGTGTATGAGGAGAAAGAGAGAGAAGAAGAAGGAAGGAAGGAGAGAAGGAGAGAAGGAGAGAAGGAGAGAAGGAGAGAAGGAGAGAGATGGAGGGGCAGCAGATTCTTCAGATGAGGCATAATGTACAACCTGACCCAGATATAACACCAAATACTGCTCAGGAGGAGAAGAGGAGAGAGGGAAGGGGAGAGGAGGAGAGAGAAGAGAGGGAGGAGAGAGGAGAGAGGGAGGAGAGAGGAGGAGAAAGGGAAGGAGAGGAGGAGGAGAGAGAAGAGAGGGAGGAGAGAGGGAGGAGAGAGGGAGGAGAGAGGAAGGAGAGGAGAGGAGGAGGAGAGAGAAGAGAGGAGAGGAGAGAGGAGAGGGGAGAGGGAAGGAGAGGAGGAGAGAGAAGAGAGGGAAGAAGAGGAGGAGGAGAGAGGGAAGGGGAGAGGAGGAGAGAGAAGAGAGGGAGGAGAGAGGAGAGAGGGAAGGAGAGGAGGAGGAGAGAGGGAAGGGGAAAGGAGGAGAGAGAGAGAGGGAGGAGGGAGAGGAGAGAGGGAAGGAGAGGAGGAGGAGAGAGGAGGAGAGAGGAGGAGGAGAGAGAGGAGAGGGAGGAGAGAGGAGAGAGGGAAGGAGAGGAGGAGGAAAGAGAGAGAGAGAGAGGAGGGAGAGAGGAGGAGGAGGGGGAGGAGGAGAGGAGGAGAGGAGGAGAGGGAGAGAGGGAGAGAGGAGAGGAGAGAGGGAGGGAGAGAGAGGGAGAGAGGGAGAGAGAGGGAGGGAGAGGAGGAGAGAGGAAGAGGAGAGAGATGAGGAGGAGAGAGGGAGGGAAAGGAGGAGGAGCGAAGAAGTGGGGGGAGATGAAGAGAGGAGAGAGGGAGGGAGAGGAGGAGGAGAGGAGAGGGAGGAGGAGAGAGAGGGAGGGAGAGGAGGAGGAGATAGAGGGAAAGAGAGGAGGAGGAGGAGGAGAGAGCAGGAGGGAGAGGAGAAGAGGAGAGAGAGCAAGACAGAGGAAGAGAGAGGAAAGGGAGAGGAGGCGAGAGACACTCGGGAGAAAGGGGAAAAGAGGGGGGCGGAGAGAGAAAGAGTCAGATAGAATGTAGATGGGAAAATGAAGGGAGAGAGAGAGAAGAAAGTAAAGAAAACGAGACAGAGTTCAGAGAGAGAGAAGAGAGAATAAAGAAAGAAGAAAGGAGGAAGAAAGAGAGTTTAGAAAAAGAGAGAAAAGCGAAGAATGGAGAGAGAATAGAGAGAAAGGGGAGAGGGGGACAAGAGAGAAAGGGACAGACAGATACAGTGTAGATGGGGAAAAGAAGGGAGAGGGAAAGAATAAAGGAGGGAGAAAGAGAGAGAGCTCAGAGAGAGAGAAAGGGGGGAGATAGCCAGGAGAAAGAGGGGACAAGAAAGAAAGAGACAAACAAAACAGATGGAAGGGAGAAAGAGGAGGAGAGAGAGGAGGAGAGAGAGGAGGGGACAGAGGAAGAAGCAGCTGGTTGGGAGGGGACGAGAGAGAGAATGAGGGAGAAGAAAAGAGGCAGAAAGAGAGAGAAGAGGAGTGATGAGTTAAAATGGTTTGGGCTGAAAATGACCTCAAACGACATGAGGACGTCCCGTGAGCGAAGTCTGAGCAAAAGAAAGAGAGATGGAGGAGAGAAGAGAGGGGTGGAGACACGGCCATTACTCCAGGTGTTCTGTGCCCATGTGTGCCCATGTGTGCCAATGTGTGCCAATATGTGTCAATGTGTGCCAGCCTGTGCCAGCCTGTTCTAATCTGTTCCAGCCTGTGTCAATCTGCAGCAGTGTGTTCCAGCCTGTGCCAAATGCAGAGTCGCATCAGCAAATTTGTGAAAAGAACTCGTTTCGACACCATATGTACGGAGCCCTGAGCAGCACCAACAGCTCACATACAGTTTTTATCTTGCCTTATTTATTTATTTTTTTTATTTATTTATGTATTTATGTATTTATTTATTTATTTATTTATTTATTTATTTATTTGCACCAACAACTCTAACATTTTTCTTGTTTTTTTTTTTTTTTGTGTTTTTTTTTTGTTTCAGTTTAATTAATTATTTATTTTCACCAAAAGCCCTTTTTTGTTTGTTTGTTTTCATTTAGTTCCTTTTTTCCTTGTTTATTCCTTGTCTATTCATTTATTTGTTATTCTTGACTTTTTTTTTTTTTCCTTACTGAAGTGAAAAAATAAATAAATAAAAGCATAGAAAATTTATTAGTTTTAATTTTTTTCTTTTTTTTTTTTTTTTTATTTGCCACTCAGGGCTTCCGTAAATTAATCATTTTCAGATTGTAAATGTCAGATTTTTTTGAAAAATGAGTACAGGAAGCTTTTTTTTTAAATTATTATTATTATTATTATTATTATTATTATTATTATTATTATTATTATTTTTCAATTGATTAATTAATTTTCACCAATAGCATTTTTTTTCTTGGGTATCCATTTATTTATTCTTCTTGATGTGTTTTTTTAAAGTCTCACTGGAGTGAAAAAAAAAAAAAAAAAAATAGAAGAATAGAAAATGAATGACTTTTTTTTTTTTTTTTTTTAATTTGCAAATCAAGGCTTCCATAAATTTATCATTTTCGGATCGTTAAATGCCAGAATTGTGAAAAATTAGTACTGAGAGACAGACAGAGAGAGAGAGAGAGACAGAGAGAGAGAGACAGAGAGAGAGAGAGACAGAGAGAGACAGAGAGAGCGAGAAGAGAGAGAGAGAGAGAGAGACAGAGAGAGAGGAGGGGAGGAGAGAGAGACAGAGAGGAGAAAGAGAGGAGGAGAGCGACAGCAGAGAGAAAGAGAGAGAGAGAGAGAAAGAGAGAGAGAGAGAGAAGAGAGAGAGAGAAACAGAGAGAGAAAGACACAGAGAGAGAGACAGAGAGAGACAGAGAGATGCAGAGAGAGAGACACAGAGAGAGAGACTGAGAGAGAGACAGAGAAAGAGACAGAGAGAGACAGACAGAGAGACGCAGAGAGAGAGAGACAGAGAGACACAGAGAGAGAGACAGAGAGAGTGACAGAGAGAGAGAGAGAGAGACAGACAGAGAGAGAGAGACAGAGAGAGAGACTGAGAGAGGAAAGAGAAAGAGACAGAGAGAGACAGACAGAGAGACGCAGAGAGAGAAACAGAGAGACACAGAGAGAGAGACTGAGAGAGAGACAGAGAGACACAGAGAGAGAGAGACAGAGAGACAGAGAGAGAGAGAGACAGCTCACGGAGACAGTTTGAACAAACGCCCCAAACAAACCTCAGGTTAAACACAGAAGAAGTGATTAAGTTTAGAGACAATTCAGACACACTGACCTTTAGAAAGAAAGAAAGACAGACAGAACGAGAAAGAGAGAAAGAGAGGAGGAGAGAGGAATGAGGGAGGAAAGAGAGGAGGGGGAGAGACAGGAGGACCTTTAGAAAGAAAGAAAAAAGAAAGAAAGAAAGAGGATGAGAGAGGGATGAGGGGGAAAGAGGAGAGAGAAACAGACAGACTTTTAGAAAGAAAGAGAGAGGGAGGAGAGAGGGACAAGGGAGAAAAGAAAAGAGGGGGAGAGAGTAAAGAGAGAGACAGATGGACCTTTAGAATAGAAGAAAGAGGAGAAAAAAGAAGAGAAGGATGAGGGACAAAAGAGAGGAAAGAGAGAGACTGATGGATCTTTACAAAGAAAGACAGAGGAGAGGAGAGAGGGATGAGGGACAAAAAGGAAAGAGAGACAGACAGGAGGACCTTTAGAAAGAAAGAAAGAGAGGGAGGAGAAAAGAGAGGGATGAGGGAGAAAGAGGAGGGGGGAGAGGAAAGAGATGGATGGACCTTTAGAAAGAAAGAGAGAGGTAGGAGAGAGAGATAAAAGAGAGGAGGGTGAAGAGAGAGAGAGACAGACTGACCTTTAGAAAGAAAGGGAGGGAGAAAATAGAGGGATGATGGGTGAAAAGAAAGGACAGGGGAGAGAGGAAAGAGAGACAGATAGACTGACCTTTAGAAAGAAATAGAGGGAGAGATGGAGAGAAGAGAGGGATGGCGGGAGAAAAAAGAGGAGGGTGAAGGGAGAGAGGAAAGAAAGAAAAAGACACCTGAAAAAGAGAGTGAAAGAAAACTAGAGAGAGAGAGAGGAAAGACAGAGAGGAAGGGGAGGCAAGAGAGAAAAAGAGGGAGGAAGAGAGAATGAAGAGAGAAGACAAATAGAGAGAGAAATGATGGAAGCAGAGAGAAAGATGGCTGAAGAAGAGGGGTGGAGAAAGAGATAGAGAGAGGATGGAATGAAGAGAAAAGAGAGAGGAGAAGAAATGAAGGGAGAATAAGAGAGATAGAAAAGAGGAGAGAAAAGAGATAGAAAAGAGGAGAGAAAAGTGAGAAAAGAGGAGAGAAAAGAGAAAAGAGAGAAAAGAGGAGAGAAAAGAGAGAAAAGAGGAGAGAAAAGAGATAGAAAAGAGAGAGAAAAAAGAGAAAAAAGGAGAGAAAAGAGGGAGATCGCTTTAGGCAGGATTCATACTGGATTAGCTCCGTGTCAGTCAACGTTACATTATTCACTTTAATCCACAAAACCTTTTACTGCCTCCTCCCTCTCACCAGGAGGTTGTGGGTTCGACTCCTGATCTCTTTAAGTGTATGTTACATATTCTCCCTGCGGTGATCCTGTCTCCTCCCTCTCACCAGAAGGTTGCGGGTTTGACTCGTGATCTCTCTAAGTGTATTTTTTATATATTCTCCCTGTGTGACTGTGGCAGAGTGGTTATCCTGTCTCCTCCCTCTCACCAGGAGGTTGTGGGTTCGACTCCCGGTCTCTCTCAGTGCTCTCATGTTCTGTGTGACTGTGGCAGAGTGGTTAGCCTCTGTCCTCCCTCTCACCAGGAGGTTGTGGGTTCGACTCCCGGTCTCTCTCAGTGCTCTCATGTTCTGTGTGACTGTGGCAGAGTGGTTAGCCTTGCACTTCTTGACTGAAAGCCACCTCGTGACCCCAATTAACCCCGGGGTCTTTTGGCCGATGGGAAAATCCATCAAAATCTAATTGAAAAACTAATTAGACGTTCGAGTGTTTGTAAATGTGCTCGATTCTCTCACATTCTGACACGACAGGATGTTTTTTAAAATGTTAAATCTGAGAGCGCAGTTTTGTTCAGATCAAATGTCTCTGAACTGACTGTCAAAATAAAGCTACACTAAGTCACTTTTCTAGGGGAGAGTCTGCCACCTGCTTGTCTCCATGGAGATGTTGTTGTTTTGTCTTGGATTTTCCACATTTATCACATAAAACAAATTTACGGAGATAAGCAGGTGACACCAGACAAAGTTTTTTTTTTTTAAGCACTAAGAACTCATCTATGTAAATTAATTATATAATGCTACGGAGATAAGCAGGTGACACCAGGGAAAGTATTTAGTTATTTATTTATTTTTAATCAGTAAAAACTCATCCATGTAAATTTAATTATATAACTCCACGAGATAAGCAGCTGACAACAGACCTTTTTTTTTTTTTTTTTTTTTTTTTTTTTAATTAGTAAAAATCTCATACATTTAAATTTAATGATATAATACTACGGAGGTAAGCAGGTGACACCAGGATTTTTTTTTTTTTTTAAGCAGCAAAAACACACACATATATATATATATATATATATATATATATATAAGTTAAATCTCTTATTATATTAACCGATGCCTGATAAGCGATGCCTGAAAAAAGATGCAGTTATTTTTGAGGTGAAGTGTAGGGCCAATTTTATTTTGTTATGCTGAGAGAGAGAGAAAGAGAGAGAGCAAGAGAGAGAGAGAGAGAGAAGAAAACAAAGAGACAAAAGAGGAAAAAAGAAAGAGAAGAGAGAGAGACAGACTAATTTAGAGAAAGAGAGAGAGAGGGGAGAAAGTAAAGAGAACAAAAGAAGTTGAAAAAGAGAAAGAAACTGAAGAAAAAGAGAGTGACAGACGGGGAGGGGGAGAAAGGGAAGAGAGGGGAAGACAAAGAAAGAGACAGAAGTGGTGGGAAGCAGAGAGGGGGGCTAAGAGAAAGATGGCTGGAGGAGAGGGGTGGAGAAGAGAAAGAGAGAAGAAGACAAAGAGATAGAGAGAGAAGGGATAAAGAGAAAAGAGAGGAGAAGAAATGAAGGAAGACAGAGAGGTAAAAGAGGGGGAAAGAGAGAGAGAAACAGGAGAGAATGAGGGAGCAAAGAGGGAGAGAAGGAGAGGATAAAAAAGAGGGAGAAAGAGTAAGAGAAAGCAAAAAACTAAGAAAGAGAGATAGAAAAGAGGAGAGAAAAGAGGAGAGAAAAGAGGGAGAGCGCTTTTGGCAGGATTCATACTGGATTAGCTCCGTGTCAGTCAACGTTACATTATTCACTTTAATCCACAAAACCTTTTACTGCCTCCTCCCTCTCACCAGGAGGTTGTGGGTTCGACTCCCGGTCTCTCTGAGTGCTCTCATGTTCTGTGTGACTGTGGCAGAGTGGTTAGCTCTCTCTTCGTATTAAAGTGTTAATATAAAACTTTGTGTGCAGCAAATCGACCAAAACAAAATATCGGCTTAAACTGGAGATTTAAAGCTGATCGTCGATACGAAAAAGTCCAAATATTGATCTAGTTTTAGCAAGTACGTGAAAGTGGGCGGGTACTGCAGAGAACTTTTGAATACAAGAGAAAAAATATCACTCAAAATACAACTTCAGAGGGTCAAAGAGAAAGAAAGAACATGATTAAAAGCAATAAAAAGTTCATTTGGCAGAAAATATCCTCTTTAAAAACAATACATGGCACCATCACCTTGGCGGCCATCTTGGATTTTGGGTAACTCTGAGCACGATTCACAACGCTCTCACATCTGAAGGTGATTCTTATTTACAGGACTTGTTTTTCTCCCAGAATTCATCACCAGAACTTCAAATCAGCACTTAAACTCTGCGTCAGCTATTCAGAGAGCGGCTGCAGGATGCACTTAAGGAACAGAGCGCAGAACTCGATTTGAAAAGCACATTCATCCACAAAACCAAAGCAAAATCAAACTTTAAAAGAAGAAGGTTACCGGTTCAATGGGAAATGTTCTCTGCTTCATCACATTAATGTTTGGTCTGTTATTTGGTTTGAAGGCAAAGACTGAACCAGATCTAAACCAGGTCTAAATGAGGACTAAATCAGATTCAAACCAGGTCTAAATGAGGACTAAATCAGATCCAAACCAGGTCTAAATGAGGACTAAGTCAGGTCTAAATCAGGACTAAATCAGGACTAAATCAGATCTAAACCAGGTCTAAATCAGGACTAAATCAGATCCCAACCAGGTCTAAATGAGGACTAACTCTGGTCTAAATCAGGACTAAATCAAATCTAAACCAGGTCTAAATGAGGACTAAGTCAGGTCTAAATCAGGACTAAATCCGATCTAAACCAGGTCTAAATCAGGACTAAATCAGATCTAAACCAGGTCTAAATCAGGACTAAATCAGATCCAAACCAGGCCTAAATGAGGACTAAGTCAGGTGTAAATCAGGACTAAATCAGGACTAAATCAGATCTAAACCAGGACTAAATCAGATCTAAACCAGGTCTAAATCAGGACTAAATCAGATCTAAACCAGGTTTATTATAAAGTGCACTATTTCTCTCCCAATGTCAAATCTGCAGATGTTTTTCACCAAATATTTTGCCCTAAACATTCGGACTTCCGTTTTGTGGAACCATCATCCGGAGCTAACCGCGGACAGGCCGTGTTCATTTATTCATAACCCCAGAGGAGTGCTCCGGGCTGGGGAAGGTTTGGCTCCAAGGTGGGCCCCCTCCTGTTAGCGTTAGCGGTTAGCATCCATCACTGTCAGCTTGTTTTGGACAGCCAGAGAGAAAGATAAATGAACACTACAAGATCTGGACTGAGCCAGCGGGATGGAGGGATGAGGGGTGGAAAGGAAGAGAAGAGGGGGAGAGGAGAGAGGGAGAGCGGGAGGGAGGAAAGAAGACGAGGGAGGAGAGGAGAGAGAGAGCGATAAACGAACGAGACAATATCAGGGCTGGTGTAGAGTGAAGAGAGGAGGAGAGGAGGGATGGAGAGAGGAGAAAGGGAGGAGAGAGGGAGGAGAGGATGGTGAAAGGGAGAGAGAAAGAGGAAGGAGAGATAAATGAACACAACAACATTGGGACTGAGCCAGCAGAGTGGACAGAAGAGAAGGGAGGAGGAGAGAAAAGGGGGCAAAGGAGAGAGAAGGGAAGAGGAGAGAGGGAAAGGAGTGAGTAAGGGATGAAAGAGGAGAGAGAAAGGACAAGACAGGAGAGAAGGTGGACAGAGAGAGAGAGGGAAGAAAGGAGAGAAGAGGGCAAAAGGAGAGAAAGAAGGAAGAGAGAGCAAGAGAGAGAAGAGGGAGGGAAGTTTGATGAGGAGAGGGAGAGATGGAGAAGTGAGGAAGGTAAGGGCAAAAGGGGGAAAAGAGAGTGGAGAGAGAAAGAAAACAGGATGAAAGAGAGGGGAAGGAGGGAGGAGAGAGGAGGGGGATGAAGGGAAGGGGAGAGGGAGAGAGAAAGGAAGAGAGAGGAGTGAGTAAGGCATATAAGAGAGAGGAAAGAAAGGAAAGGAGAGGGGAAAAGGAGAGAAAGACGGAAGAGAGGGAAGCTTGATGGGGAGAGGGAGAGATGGAGAAGTGCGGAAGAGGGAGAAATATGAAAGGATGAGGTAAGGGCGAGAGGCAGAAAAGAGAGGGGAGAGAGAGAGAAAACAGGAAGCAGTGAGGGATGAAAGAGAGGAAGAGGAAGGAGGAAGGAAAGAGGAGAGAGGAGGAGAATGAGGGGAAGGGGAAGAGAAAAAAGAAGGGGAGGCGAGAAAGGGCAAGAGTGAGGAAGGACGCGAGGAGCTAGGAAAGGTCATAGGAGATAAGGGAAGGAGGCGAGGAGGTACAGTGCACAGAGAGGGACATATTTCATCTGAAGGAGCTGTCACAAGCACTGTCTTTATCTGTCTGAGCAGGAGGAAGAGGAGTCCATTTCAACTGAGGAAGTGCACAGGAACAACCAGCTCAAATATATCCTTCAAAATGTGAAATATAAAGACGCACTGTGGAACTTTAATGTTCCGGGGTTGAGAGATTGGTCAAAACTGAATTGAACTGAGATGCAATCGTTTTAACTGCGACGTCCAGAGCCAAGACGAGGAATGTGGAGCAAGAAACACATTTTTATTGTATATATAAGTATACTATGGGTATAGAGTAATATATATATATGACTAAACCAGGTCTAACATGTTCAGTATTTACCAGCTCAGGTCTGTTCTCATCTGTCCTGGTTTGGTCACATGTGGATTTGGTTTGGCCCTTGTCAAGTCCTTGTTTAGTCCTGGTCTGGTCCAAGTTTTACGAACTCCACATGTAAATTTACACAGAGACATATGTAATAACGGCTCTGAAGGATCACAACATCTCGACTAAAACAGCTGTGACACTAAAAGTCTTTGTTAAACCAAAGTTAATATGAAATAAACTGATTTTATATCATCAAACAGAGTCAAATGTGAAAAGTTCTGCATCGACGAGCCTCTTTCCTCTAAACAAACCACACAAATGTAGCACTGTGACAGAATCATTTAGCAAAATATACTAAAAATATACTCTTGGCGATATATCGACACAGCAGCCCATGATATCGATACTATATCATTAAAAGAAATGACACGATATATCGATATTTTTGAAAACTCTTACGCGTTAAAGTAAAATTATGCAGAGCAGTAAAAAGTATTGACAGTGTTTTATATTTGTCATCATATTTAAGGGGAAAATAATCAAAATCAGTCCCACACATCAGCCCAAAAATATCGGCAGAGCTGATCGAATATCGTTTCTCTAGATTCTAAACAATCAGTATCGGTTATGAAAACATATCTTGTGATCTCGTCTCTGGAGAAGGGATGCACCGATACTGCAATATCGCTGTCCATCCAGGAAAATGAGCTGGATCAAGTATCGATTCCATGATATCGGTTAAGTCGATATCCTGGTTGGTCTTTTTATCGTTTGTACGACTCTTTACAGGGAAGAGTTGAGCTAGAAACGTTTCCTAATGTCTGGAGGTTTATTCATACAAAGCTGTTCAACTGTTACTTCCTGTTGCATCACTTTTATAATACGTCAACTTTGTTTTCGAGGAAATAAAATGTATTTTTCAGGCTAGTATCAGTTAATATCGCAGACACCAAAAGTCATCGGTATCGGAGCGGAAAAAGCTGAAGGTGTGAAGCAAAAGATGAAGTTTAAATGTGTCAACTGGACAAATCGTTGTAGGATTGGACGTTTTGCTGCTCATCCAAGTCCGCTTCTTCAGTTCTGAACAGATTCCTGCTGGACACGGTCCTTATATCAGTTTGAGATGGAGATGAACATCAGACTGGTGTCCTGAGCTGCTCTCGTGATGCTGTTGGTACTTTCTCTTATGCAGCGGCTGTTTAGTTTCTCTAGTGTAACGCTCACTACTCTTCACTGCACTGAATGGAGTAGAACACATTACTTTGTTCGTGGCTCGGGGTTTTGTCCTTTGAGTGAACCAGGTTTCTGTCTTAAAAAGTTTGTAGGTTCTACTCTGAATCATGGTTTTGGACGGGATCCAGGGGTGACGCAGAGGACAGTGGAAGCAGTGGACTCTCAGGGACAGAGGGATATTTACATTTAACAGTACAAGTTTTCATCGAGGATAAAGCCGCTCGGGGCAGACAAACAGTGTGGTGGTGGTGGTGGTGGTGTTGTGCCTTTGAGCCAGACACTTTGCGTTAACACCGCTGACTGCAGGGTGAATGAAGTATGGCCTTGTGGCTCTAGTAGCAGTAGCAGTAGTAGTAGTAGCAGTAGTGTAGCAGTAGTAGTAGTAATGGCAGCAATAGCAGTAGTAGCAATAGTAGTAGTAGTAGTAGTAGCAGTGGTAGCCATAGTAGTAGCAGTAGTAGTAGAAGCAGTAGTGGTACTAGTAGTAGTAACAGTAGTAGCAGTAGAATGGTAGCAGTAGTAGTAACATTAGTAGCAGTAGTAGCTGTGGTAGCGGTGGTAGCGGTAGTAACGGTAGTAGCGGTAGTAGCGGTAGTAGCGGTAGTAGCAGTAGTAGTAGAATGGTAGTAGCAGTAGTAACAGTAGTAGCAGTAGTAGCAGTAGAATGGTAGTAGCAGTAGTAACAGTAGTAGCAGTAGCTAATATGTGCAGTAACCTGTGTTAGCTTGCGTTAGCATTAGCAGTACAGCAGTACTCTCCGGCTCTCCTCTCTCCGGCTCTCCTCTCTCCGGCTCTCCTCTCTGGTCCTCGGCTCTTCTTTCTGGCTCTTCTCTCTGGCTCTTCTCTCTGGCTCTTCTCTCCGGCTCTTCTCTCCGGCTCTTCTCTCCGGCTCTTCTCTCTGGCTCTTCTCTCTGGTCCTCTGCTCTTCTCTCTGGCTCTTCTCTCAGGCTCTTCTCTCTGGCTCTTCTCTCTGGTCCTCTGCTCTTCTCTCTGGCTCTTCTCTCTGGTCCAGTCTCCTCATAAAACTCTCTCATTACAATAATTAGATTTCGTGCAGCTCTGAACTCGGAGCGGAGCAGAGAATTACACAACATAATGTTTTCATTTCACTCACAGAGTCACACAGACCTGAGCACAGCACCAGCGCCACGGCTCTATCTGCCAATCACGCCTTTATTAAATCACATTTTGCACAATCACAATATGGATTTATACTTTAAACACCAGCTAATATTGGCTTTGGACGCACACCAAAGTACTTCTTACTTTGACGAGAACTCTCCCGATTGTTCAGTGTGAAAATAAACGAATAAACAAACTGCTGCGTTTTCGGCAGAATGTGATGATGTCATACTCTCACATGGACAGATTACTCTATAGATTACACTGAACTTCATCAGGAAATATACGAAATGTTGAACCTGATCATTTCTATCAGGGACAAAACCCAAGAACTCACTGTGTTATAATCATAGACTGTTTGTTCAAGCTAACCTAGCCGCCATGCCATCCGGCTCCATTGACTCCAATTTACTTACATTGGAAAACCGACTTTAACTGCTGCTGTCAGACTCGTCACTTTGGTCTTAAATGTTCATATTAACCCACTCTACATGATCCCGGGGTTTTTATGTCGCCATTTTGTCTGTAAATCAAGATATGAACATTAAAAACAGACAAATCCGGCGCCTTCTTTCCCTGAGTTCACTCCCTGTTAGCCTTAGCAACAGGTTTGATTGACAGCGTTGCTAAGCGTTCACTCCCTGCTAAACCAGCTAAACCAAACTAATTTAAGCAAAGAAAAAAATAATAAAAATATCTTTCTTACAGGATTTTTTTAAAGCCCCACTGTGTAACATTTTACGCCAAACAGACTTAAGTTAAGCATCTTATTTTGGATGATTTTATTCCACTAGACGACTTTACTCTGAGTGGGCTTGCATCTCCACAAACCTGACTCTTACTTGGCCTGCTCCCGCTTGTTTCCATGGATATTTTATAAAACTCATCTATCTCCATGGAGAATGTTCCGAAGTATGGCTTTAACGTCCTCTTTCATTTCTCTTTCATGTAGGTGAAGTGTCAGCTCCCGACAGCGACGGCGTCACTGTAAAGGTAACCTTTCCGCCACTCGCTCGTTTCCATGACGATGTTGCAGCTTTGACATGGATTAACTTGTCCATCCAGCAGAAAGGTTACAGAGTGCCACTTTAAATCAGCCGTAATGAGTGAGTGCGTGGGGTCTCAGGAGGAGAGCGATAAAAACACTCATTTCCTGGTTTCATTAAAAAGTGGAAAATGAGACAAACACTGTGTTCTGTGAATGTCATTAAGCAATCAGTCACACAGCTGGAACAGGAACGATTATTCTCCCTCCTCTGCTCCATCTGCTCCTCTGCACCATCTGCTCCTCTGCTCCATCTGCTCCTCTGCACCATCTACCCCTCTGCTCCTCTGCACCATCTCTGCTCCTCTGCTCCTCTGCTCCATCTGCTCCTCTGTACCATCTGCTCCTCTGCTCCATCTGCTCCTCTGCTCCATCTGCTCCTCTGCACCATCTGCTCCATCTGCTCCTCTGCTACCCATCTGCTCTGCTCCTCTGCACCATCTACTCCTCCTCTGCATCTGCTCCTCTGCTCCATCTGCACCATCTGCTCTGCTGCTGCCCGTCTGCTCCTCTGCACCTCTGCTCTGCACCCTCTGCTACCATCTACACACCATCTACATCATCTGCTCCTCTGCACCATCTGCTCCTCTGCACCATCTGCTCCTCTGCACCATCTGCTCCTTTGCATCATCTTACCCTCTCCTTTGCTCCTCTCCTCTGCATTACTTGACCCTTTCCTCTCTCCTCTGCATCCCATAATCTGGTGACCATCCCCTCTGCTCCACCTGACCCTCTCCTCCACATCCTCTGCTCCACCTAACCCTCTCCTCTGCATCCTGTGCTCCACCTGACTCTCTCCTCTGCTCCATCCTCTCCTCTCCTCTGCATCCTCTGCTCCTCTGACCCTCTCCTCTACATCCTCTGCTCCTCTGACCCTCTCCTCTGCTCCATCCTCTCCTCTCCTCTACATCCTCTTCTCCTCTGACCCTCTTCTCCGCATTCTCTGCTCCTCTGACCCTCTCCTCTGCATCCTGTGCTCCACCTAACCCTCTCCTCTGCATCCTCTGCTCCACCTGACTTCTCCTCTGCTCCATCCTCTCTCCTCTGCATCTCTTCTCCTCTCTCTTCTCCGCTTCTCTGCATCCTCTCTTCTTTCCTCTCTCCTCCTCATCTCCTCTGACCCTTTCCTCTGCATCCTCTGCTCCTCTGACCCGCTCCTCTGCTCCTCTGCTCCCCTGTCCCTCCTTTGTTCCATATATATTCACTCTCCCTCCTCTGGCTCCTCATCTCTTTTGCCAAAACAACTACTTATCCTTCTTTTATTCATGCCCGTAGCTTTCATCATTACCATACACTCCCTTGGACGTTATTGTAAAGAAGCTCACACACTTTGCTCATAAATCTTGTGCACAGCGCCCCCTCCCTCTCGCCTCTGTCCACTGCACATAGACGTATTGTTCATCATGTCCACGGTAAAAGCCTTTAAAATCAGCGAGTACAGAAGGAACATTGATTAACAGCAGCGGCGACGTGTTGAGAGCGTCTTGGCTTCATCACAAAAACAGTTCAGGAGCAGACAGATGGAGGAGAAGGTCCCTGTGTCTCCATCAGGTCGGATTCTGTGGAAAAGCAGCTAACTCTGTACTTCACACCTCAAACTGTCGTCCACGATACTAACATTTCAAACTCCATTTTGATCCTAAAGAATAGACTCGATACTGAGTCAGATAACGCGATGAAAAAAAACAAAAAACACTTTCTTTAGACACTAGAATGTGATTTTTGGTATTAAATCATAGTACTTTGTTTTCTATCCCATTGTGTTATATGTGTGTGATCCTCAGAGCAGCAGGTTCATAGTGTCCATGATGTTTATACAAGTCTGTGTGTCTTATACTTGTGAAACATACAGAGTCCCGGTCTAGTCCCGGGTTTAGTCCCGGCTTAGTCCCGGCTTAGTCCCGGCTTAGTCCTACTTTAGTCCTACTTTAGTCCTACTTTAGTCCCGGCTTAGTCCCGGCTTAGTCCCGGTTTAGTCCCGGTTTAGTCCTACTTTGGTCATGGTTTGGTCATGGTTTGGTCTCGGTTTGGTCCCGGTCTGGTCCCGGTCTAGTCCCGGTCTAGTCCCGGTTAAATCCTGGTTAAATCCTGGTTAAATCCTGGTTTAGTCCTGGTTTAATCTTGGTTTAATCCTGGTTTAGTCCCGGTCTAGTCCCGGTCTAGTCCCGGTCAAATCATGGTTAAATCCTGGTTTAATCCTGGTTTAGTCCTGGTTCAGTCCTGGTTCCGTCCTGGTTCAGTCCTGGTTTAGTCCTGGTTTAGTCCTGGTTCAATCCAGGTTTAATCTTGGTTTAGTCCTGGTTTAGTCCTAGTTTAATCCTGGTTTAGTTCTAGTTTGGTCCTGGTTTAGACCTGGTTTAGTCCCGGTTTAGTCCCGGTTTAATCCATCTGACACTCTCCTCTAACCCTCTGCTCCTCTGCACCTTTAAAAACTTTTTTTTTTAATCACCTGATGATGTCACTAGTTGGGACAGCCTGTCGTGAGCTCTGGAGATTCAAAATGCCTATATCGTTTTAGCTCTGCAGCTGTGCAGATCCGTAACGACCCGCGGTAAATCCAATTATCTTAATGTGAGTGATTTTTATGGGGGGGAAGACTGGTCGCCGCGGTGACACAAAATAAATAATGAGGTATTTTTTTATGTTTACAAAGGGAGGCTGCTTTGACTGTGGTGTTTTCAGAGCGTAAATACTCACTGCGGCCTGCAGGAGCGAGATACGAACCACGTCGGAAAAAATGACCGTAAAAAGTGATGAAGAGAAAACAAACGCGGAGGATGCTAGCTCGGCGCGGCGCTAGGCTAATGAGCGTTGCTATAGCGCTGGAGAGATAAACAGTACAGAGACAGAAGAGGAGGGAAACGTGGAAACGGGGAATAAAAGACACGAAGAAGAAGTATGAGAGGAGGAGGGACTGGGCGCAAACGCAACTGGACAGAAGCTATAAAAAATATACAACATGAGATGGATTTTAGCTGTTTTTATGTACAAAAAAATCCAACAAATACATAAAAAGGGCAGTGTTTTTTATCATTTTGCCTTTGCTCATAAAGTAAAAGTTGTCTCGCTCCAGTACAGATCTGTGATTTTTAGTCTGCAGACAGAAAAAACCTCCACTGTGAACTGTCTGCATCTAAACATGTCGTCTGATCCACTGTTAGCATGCTAGTTGTCGTTAGCATCACAGTGACGACAAAACTCTTCTCTAAAAGTTGTGAAAATCCCTCATAAACTCGTCACAGTAAGTAACCGTGACACGACAAACTGTTTAAAAATGAATTACCGTATTTTCCGGATTATAAGTCGCACTTTTTGTCATAGTTTTGTCAATTAAGTAGAGCATAGAGCCCCTTTTAATGTCATACTGTGGAACATTCTAGACAAAGCACATGAGCATAAGACCCTCCCCACCTCCTCCACCACAAAAGTGACATCACCATCGCTTATAAACTCATCAACGTGAGTAACTAGGATGCTACAGACACTTTAAAAATAAAAAGTAGGTGTTTTACTTTTTTTTTTAATCAGGTAGAGCGTCTTTAATGCCAAAAAGTGACACAGCGCAGCTTTAATTCAGCCCTAATTTCCTCACATATACAAATGCTTAACCACCATCACTTATAAACTCATCACCGTGAGTATCTGGGATTCTACAAATAGTTTAAAGATAAAATAAGTGCATGTTTCACTTTTTTTTTTCATGAGGTAGATCGTCTTTAATGCCAAAAAGTGACACAGTGCAGCTTTAATTCAGCCCTAATTTCCTCACATATACAAATGTTTAATCACTGAAGTGAAAATTGCTTATAAACTCATCACTGTGAGTAACTAGGATGCTACAAACACTACAAAAACTAAGTGCGTGTTTCACATTTTGTAATTAGGTAAAGTGTATTTAATGCCAAACTGTGGAACATTCTAGACAAAACATACACCAGCTACATGGAGACAAGCAAGTGACGGACCCTCCCCACCCCCCACACCAGAAAAGTGACATAATGCAGCTTTAATTCAGCCCTAATTTCCACACATAATACACATGTTTAACCAACATCACTTATAAACTCATCACCGTGAGTAATTGAGATAAGTACGTGTTTCATATTTTTCTAATCAGGTATCAGGAGTGTCTTTAATGCCAAAAAGTGACACAGTGCAGCTTTAATTCAGCCCTAATTTCCTCACATATACAAATGTTTAACCACCATCACTTATAAACTCATCACCGTGAGTATCTGGGATGCTACAAATACTATAAAGATAAAATAAGTGCGTGTTTCACTTTTTTTTTTTCATGAATTAGATCGTCTTTAATGCCAAAAAGTGACATAACGCAGCATTAGCTCTTTGCTAATTTCCTCCGCACATATCCACATGTTTAATCGCTGAGGTTTCGTTCGGCGCCTCCTGAAATAAAGTCGATGTGAAGCCGCACGGCGCCGTCTGCCTCTGTTCTAAATGTCATGTGTAAAACTCGGATCTGACGGAACGACCTCCTGCGGCTCGTGTCTGACAAACGCCATACTGCACTTCACACTGCGCTCCACGGGGGGCAGTCTGGAGCGCAGGGCGGGGGCAGCTTTTATCACCGACGTGTAAAAAGCAGAGAAGAAACAGGTCTGAAAATAAAAACAGCACAAGCGTTTTGGTTTTCACGAACGCCTCTTTGGATTGAGTTTTTGCCGTTTCATGGGTTGATGTGGCGTCTGTTCTGAGCGCGGCGGCGAGAACTTAATTACGGGCCGTTTTTACTCAAAAATCCCTCCATCAGAGTCAGGAAATCAAAGCTGCAAGCTCCAGAAATATAGATCCGGTGTAAATATTCTTACACTTTGATGCTATTGCAATATTAAGTGAGGATTTTTACATTCCATGTCAAACGCAGACCTCCAGGCGAGAGCGGAGTCGTTCCTCTGTCGATGTGTCTCAGCTCCTCTCAGCTCCTCTCGCTAATCTCGCTTCGCTCGCTCCCCTCGCTGCTCTCGCTCCCCTCGCTCCTCGCTCGCTCTCTCTCTCCTCCTCTCGCTCCTCTCAGCTCCTCTCGCTAATCTCGCTCCCCGCTCGTCTCGCTCGTCTCGCTCGTCTCGCTCGTCTCGCTCGTCTCGCTCGTCTCGCTCGTCTCGCTCCTCTCGCTCGTCTTCACGCCTCGTCTGTAAGTTCTGAAGTTTTAAAAAGTTATACTGATGTTTAACTACCTTTATATGGCGTGATTTGCCGGTTTGATAAACTGGGACAGACGTCTACTGCTGATTAGGGATGGGACAATGTTAACCCTGGAGAACCCACGGGGTCAAATTTGGCCACAGTTAATTGCTGCTACCCAAAATAAAATAAAAAAAAGGCAAATTTCAATTCAAAAAATTAAGAAAAAAGCCCCGAGTGACACTTCTGGCCCCTGCATAGACACACCTAGTGGATGAATATTGAACTAAAATGAGGCAGAGTGGTAGTGACAAGATGGCCGACCTGTTGAGCTGGAAAATTACCCAAACAAAATCGTCTTCTCAGCAAACCAGCGGTTGGTAAAATTGTGTTGTTTTTTTTTGTTAATATTTTTAGTAGTAGCTTGCAGAATGTCTAGAAGTATGTTTTATATTCTTTTTGAATAAAATAGCGAGCCCAATTGATCAAATTTGGCCCTGGTCCTAAATTAGGGAATAAAGTGTTAAAATTGAAAAAAAAGTGGATATTTCAGTGTTCAGTGAACTTATAGTAATAATTTCATGCAATGTTCATAATTTTCCAAAGAAGAAAAGGATTCTTGGGTTAAAAATTACACTCACGATCATTGTGACCAAAATAATCACGATTAATGATTAACGATATTATCGTATATCATTCCATCCCTACTGGTGATGTGACAGCTCTTTTGAACGGCTCCTTGACATGAACAGTGGGAACCAGATCTCAGTTTTGAAAAGAACCAAATCTTTTTCTTTCTTATTTTTATCCATTTTCATCCTGATTTACGCTGAACCAACCGAAGAATCAGACCAGAAGCAGAGCAGGCGACACGAGGAAGAGGAGAAGAGATTTATGCAGAAAAACATATTTGGCATCATAATAACTGTTGTTAGATGAGTTTAACATATAAATTCTCATGAAAAGTTGTCTGTATAAATAAATAGTAAAAGAGCCAGTCCTTTGAACGGCTCTTTGACATGAACCGATCCAAAAGATTTGGATCTCATAAAAGAGCCGGATGTCCCATCACTGCTGTCTACTCTTGGAAGCGAGGGCAGAACTGGAGAACAGGCGTGAGGCGATATCGAAATCTGATGATTACCAATTATATCACGATAACGATTAAAGTTGCTGGCGGTTTAAAAATGTCCTGGATGTGAAGAATTATAATTTCAAATTTTATGAGCAGGTTCCATGTTTAAACTGCTGTTTTAGTGTCGTACTTTGTCTTAAATGAAAAAAAAAAAAAAACAATGATCCAGACGACATCCTCAGGGAGAAGAAGCTCTGTCCTGCACGATCTGGAGATATAAAGACCATTTTTATCTGTCGGGATTTGTGTTTTTCATGATTTCTGTCCACTGCAAAGATCCCAGTCTGTCTGTGTTTTCTGTGCCGTCTTTCCCCTTCCTTCTGTGTCCTTGCCTGGAGCGGAGACTCTGACACCACCCACTACACACCTGCAGCTCATCAGCAATCAAACCTCCACCTCGGGAGTACAAAGGGGCTGAGGGCTGCTACACAGGCTGCCAGATCGTTATGTCATCCTCCAGTTTATTCATCAGTGTATCCTCCGTGGTCCTGTTTCTTGGACCCACCCTGCACCTCCGCCTCCGACCCAGCTCTCTATGACCAGTACGAACACCTCCACCTCCAACCGAGCTTCCTACGACCGGTTCAAAGACGTCATCCTTCGACCCAGCTCTTTACTAACTGCTCTATCAACCAATTCACATTTCCTTGTTTGTAATAAACTCCCAGATGTTATCACAGTAAACGATATTATTGTTTATGGTGCCATCCCTTTTGGAGAACCACATCTCCTCTTTGACTCAAACCCAGAGCCAGTCTCGTGAGCAGTTCTTTGACTCGGTGGTTACAGTGGGAAAATCTAAGTCTATGTCCATCGCTATGACATAGATGGACATAGCTGTAAATTCTCCCTGATACATAGAGTTGTCATGGAGAAGTCAAACAGAAGGATCCAACTTTTTCTTCTACCTCCTCACAAAAACTGATCGTCATGTCATCCTCCCCGTTTATTCATCAGTGTACCTTCCCGTTTCTTGGACCCACCCTGCACCTCATTCTTCGACCCAGCTCTCCAAGACCAGTACGAACACCTCATCCTTCGACCCAGCTCTCCAAGACCGGTACCAACACCTCATCCTTCGACCCCAGCTCTCCAAGACCGGTACCAACACCCTCATCCTTCGACCCAGCTCTCCAAGACCGTACCAACACCAACACTCTCAAGACCTTCGACCCAGCTCTCCAAGACCGGTACCAACACCTCATCCTTCGACCCAGCTCTCCAAGACCGGTACAAACACCTCATCTTTCGACCCCAGCTCTTTAATACCTGCTCCGTCAACCAAATTTACATTTCCTTGCTTGTAATAAACTTTGTCAAACTTTTACCCCGAGTCTATATCTTTGATCCCTAGGACTTTACCGCAATATCACAGTAAACGATTTTATGGTTTATGGGCCCATCCCTATTAAAGAACCAAATCGCATCTTCTCACTGACTCAAACCCTCGGTGGTTCCAGTGGGAAAATGTAAGTCCATCGCCATGACGAACGCATTAGCTGGGCGTAACTTGGCGTAACTTGGCGTAACTGGGCGTAACTTGGCGTAACTTGGCGTAACTTGGCGTAACTTGGCGTAACTTGGCGTAACTTGGCGTAACTTGGCGTAACTTGGCGTAACGTAGCTGTTCCCAGTTTAAATTCAGCCTGATACATGTTGGTTGTCATGGCGCAGCTAAACCAAAGGGTCCAAACTTTTCTTCTGCCTCCTCACAAAACTGGTCCTTTGTTACAAATAGTACACCTGTCACGATGATCACGATATTAAACTCATCGTTCAGTATATTTTAATGGAACAATCACTTTGGGGGGTTAGTATTTAGAGTAGGGACTTTTTCTTATTACAAGTCGGGAACTTTTTGTTATTTTTTCCTTTTCTACGATTAGATTTGAGCTGCGGAGGGTTGAATAAATCCTTCTGTGACTCATTATAGATGTCCGTCACTTGCTTTTCTACGCAGAAATGTTGTCACTTTGCCTGGAACTTGAACACTCAGAATGTATAAGGTAAGTGAATAATAACTGAATGAACTAAGGTCAGTTTTTTTTCACGTTTTCAAGGCAGTAAAAACCAGGTCCAGGGTCTGTGATCTATAGAAAACATATAGGAAAGCAGTCACTCATGTAGAAATAAATAGTACTTAATTAAATCTGTAATTAACGTCCACAGTCGGGCTCCCATGGACACCAGGCCAGGGGAAAAAAGATCATCAAGATTATAAATGCACAAAGGAAATTTAAAAATGAACAGATGAATTAAATCTGATCCTGTCTGAGATACAAGTGTTAGTGCTGTGATCATATTATTTAATCTGTGAGGGATTCTTCTGCAGCCGCTTTCATTTTCATGTTTGAAAAAGGATTTTTGCTACAAGCTCTTTTCTAACTTTAAAACTCATGAAAAAAAAAAAAAAAAAAATCATGACAAATGCCAAAAATTCTGAAAAAGTAACTGATAATATTGCGTTTTTGGATTCAGAGAAAATCTTTTTTTTTTTTTTTTTTTATTTTTTTTTTTAACATAAAAAGTAGAAGTCATTCTGAAGAAGCTCTGTTATGAGAATTCAACTTAAAATTGCAGCTGCTGCACTGAGCCACTGTGTCAGGAAGGGCATCCGGGCAAAATCACAGTGAAAACTTTTTTTTTTTATATTAAGGTATTTTATTTATTTCATTATTAAATGATAATTTTTTTATTTCATTTATTTTTGTGTTTAATGTAATATTTATTTATTTGTTTGTTTTTTTTTATTTATGTATACTATTATTATTATTATGATTATTATTATTTTTCGGTTTAATTGAATTTTTTATTTAATTTAATATTAATTTATTTGTTTTTATTCATGTATATTATATTATTATTATTATTATTATTATTATTATCTCTCGTGCGAGCTCTCATGTTTCTTTTTCAAGCGACAGTACCCGGCTCCTAATTTCTCTTCAAAGTTGTAAAAGTTGTAAAATGGCGCTGCTGCTGCAGAGTTTTGTTCGTAACCTTGCTAAAAATCATTTTCCTCCTGCAGAAGCGGAGAGACCACAGGCTGCTCTGAAATGACCCCGGCAGCAGACTGGGCCATAATATCATTTTACCTTCTCTCATTAAATTTTCATGGTACTGGTCCAGTTCAGCCATACATCTCCTCCTCCAGACCTCCATCTGTCAGGGCCCACGCAGCCGCTCTCTCCCCCAGACAGAGGCGCTCTCTCTGGCACGACACGCTGCAGCTCCTGGATGTGAGGCTTTTGTCAGGGTTTAATTATGGTTTTCAGAATATTTTGATCATAAAGGGTTTGTTGTTTTGCTCCAGTTTAGTTCTGGTTTAATAATGATCTAATCCAGGTTTTAGTCCAGGTTTAGTCCAGGTTTAGTCCTACTTTAGTCCTACTTTAGTCCTGGTTTAGTCCTGGTTTAGTCCTGGTTTAGTCCTGGTTTAGTCCCGGTTTAGTCCCGGTTCAGTCCGGTTCAGTCCCGGTTCAGTCCCGGTTCAGTCCTGTTTCAGTCCTGGTTTAGTTCTAATCCGTTTCAGTCCTGGTTTAGTCCCCGGTTCAGTCCTGTTTTCAGTCCCCGGTTTTCAGTCCTGTTTTCAGTCCTGTTTCAGTCCCGGTTTAGTCCTGGTTCAGTCCCGGTTCAGTCCTGGTCAGTCCTGGTTTAGTCCTGGTTTAGTCCTGGTTTAGTCCTGTTTCAGTCACGGTTTAGTAGTCCCCGGTTTAGTCCCGGTTTAGTCCCTGGTTTAGTCCCGGGTTTAGTCCTGGTTTAGTCCAAGCCTGATCCTGAACATTCAATTACTAAAAACTGTATTTAATATTTTTTGTTTTTTTTTGTTTTTTTAATTTGCAGTATCATTTCGGAGACAGATTTATTTTTCACACGAAACCACCAAACCTCGTCGTATCAGCAGGAATTCTTTGGTAAAAAAATGACCCCGTCCCATAATTTAAAAAGCGTATAAGTTGTAATCTCCTGAAGCCGTACATCTCCTCCTCCTGCAGACCTCCATCTCTCAGGCCCACGCCGCCGCCTCTCCCCCACACAGAGGCGCTCTCTCTGGGACGTGACGTGAGCGATGGCGCCTGGTTCTCCTGGTTCTGGGTTTGTCCCTTTAAAAGATTCGGCTCCATAAATCACAGCAGGTTTCACTCATCCTCTGATAGATTCATGTTCTCTGCTCTGACTGATGGGAAGGCCTCAAAATTATGGAAGAAACTGGAGCTAGATTTGAGTAATTTAAGTCGTACTGCGGAACTTTTTTGGCGGAGGAGTCGTTACCAGACTTATGTAGGGTTTTTTTCTTCATTTTTATGCATTTTTTCTCCAGTGCGACTTATACTCCAGAGCGACGAGAAGTCCAGAAAATACAGTACGGTTGGTAAAAAGAATCGAAAAATCAGACACTACTTTAGTGTGAGCTAAACTTCACATGGAGACGAGCAGGGCGAGTTACAGGTCAGATCTGTGAAGAGGCGAACATGCTCACAGTAACAAGGAGGGGTTTTTCTGAGAGGAGAGAGGGAGGAAGAGAGGAGAGAGGGAGAGAGAGGAGAGAGAAAGAAGAGGGGAGAGAGGAGGAGAGGAAGAAGAGAAGGAGAGAGGGAGGGAGAAGGAGGAGAGGAAAGAAAGGAAGAAGAGAGGAGAGAGGGAGGAAGAGAGGAGGAGAGGATGAGAGAAGGAAGAGAGGAGAAGGAAGAAAGACGAGAGGAGAAAGAGGGAGGAAGAGAGGGGAGAGGGAAGAGAGGGGAGGAGAAGGGAGAGAGGAGAGAGGAAGAAGAGAGAGAGAGGAAGAGGGAGGAAGAGAGAAAGTAAGGAGAGAAGAAGGAGATCGAGAAGAGAGGAGAGGGACAAAAAGAAGAGAGGAAAAGAGAGGAGAGAAGGAAGAAAGAAGAGAGGGAGAGAGAGAGAAGAGAGTACAACGAGAGGAGAGAGGCGGAGAGAGATAGAATAGAGGAGAGAAGGAAGAGAGGAAGAGAGGAAAAGGGAAAAGAGATAAGAGAGGAAGAAAGAAGAGAGGAGGAGAGAGGAGGAAGAGAAAGAGATAGAGGGGAGATCGAAGAGAGGAGAGAAAAAAGAAGAGAGAAGAGGGAGAGGGAGAGAGAACGAAGAGAAGGAAGGTAGAAGAGAGAGAGAGAGAGAGAGAGAAGGAGAGAAGAGAGGGAATAAAGAGAAGAGAGGGGGGAAGATGGAATAGAGGGGAGACAAGGGAAACAGAGAGGAAAGAAAGAAGAGGCAGAAGAGAGAAGAAAGAAGAAGAGAGAGGATGAGAAGGAGGACGAGAGGAGAGGGAAAAAAAAGAGAGAGGAACTAGGGACAGAGGGAAGGTAGAAGAGAGGGAGAGAGAAGAGAGGGAGCAAAGAGAGGAGAGGGGGAAGATATGAATAGAGGAGAGATGGAGAAGAAGAGGAGAGGGGGGAAGATCAAAGAGAGGAGAGGGAAGCAAGAAGAGAGAAAGAGGGAGAGAAGAAAGAGAGAAGAGGAGGAGGCAGCAGGTTCGGGTTTGATCCCTGGGTCGTCCTTTCTATGTGGAGTTTGCATGTTCTCCTTGTGTCAGGGTATAGGACTGAGGAAAGAAGAGAGGAAAGGGAGAAAAAAGAAGAGAAGAGAAAGGGAGAGTAGGAGGACGAGAAAGGAGAGGGAGAGAGAAGAACAAAGAGAGGAGAGGGGGAAGATAGAATAGAAGAGAGACGGAGGAAGAGAGAAGAGAGAGGAAAGAGAAGAAGAAAGAAGAGAGGAGAGAGGGAGGACGAGAAGAGAGAGGGAAGATAGAAGAAAAGAACGAGGGAGAGAGAAGGAAAAAAAGAGGAGAGGAGAAGAAAGAAGAGAGAGAGGAGAAGGAGGAAGATTAAGGAAGCGCTAGGTAAATTTGTCTAATGCCATACTGTGGAACATTTCAGGCAAAACAAGACCATCTCCATGGAGACCAGCAGGTGGAGGCAGGTTTAAAGTGACTGGTATTTATCTGTTTTTGATGAAGTTGTTACTGAAAAAAAAAACCCAAAACATTCTGACCTTTTTTTTTTTTTTTTTTTTTTGAGTTTTTTGTGATTTCCGTGAGTACATTTCGTGTTAAATTTTTCCCATCATGCCGAGCGTCTTCTTTTGATGCTTGACTCCAGTCGATCAAATTGAAAGAGCTCATTTGCATAGTTTAATTAATACACGCTCTCCGGGTGATTAGCTGCCCCGGGTTTAGCGTTAGCGACGTGATTAGCTCGGGGTTAGCACTGGGGCTAACTCCTAAAGGTCCAGTCTCCACACACACGTGTAACGAGGGAGTCGGCCAGAGCTGCCAAACATCTACAAGAAAATACACAACGACGGAGATCCATGTTCCACACTATGGCATTAAACTTACCCGTCAGTGACCCCAACCAGGCCAAGGTACAATTCAGATCTGTGGAAAGGCGACTCCGCTCACAGCAAGACATTTTCAAAGCAAAAAAAAAAAAAAAAAAAAAAAACATCTGTAACTGGACTGATGCTGTTTAAAAAGCCATACAGTGGGGACATTCCAGGAGAACAAATGACATCTCCATGGCGACAAGCAGTATTTTACTTCTATGGGGTTATAAAAGAGGAGGTATGTACTTCTGTGGGGTATTAAAGAGGAGGTATGTACTTCTGTGGGGTATTAAAGAGGAGGTATGTACTTCTGTGGAGTATTAAAGAGGAGGGTATGTACTTCTGTGGGGTATTGAAGAGGAGGTATTTACTTCTATGTGGTATTAAAGAGGAGGTATGTACTTCTGTGGGGTATTAAAGAGGAGGTATGTACTTCTGTGTGGGTATTAAAGAGGAGGTATGTACTTCTGTGGGGTATTAAGAGGAGGTATTACTTCTGTGGGGTATAAAGAGGAGATGTACTTCTGTGGAGTATTAAAGAGGAGGTATGTACTTTCTGTGGAGTATTAAAGAGGAGGTATGTACTTCTGTGGGGTATTAAAGAGGAGGTATGTACTTCTGTGGGGTATTAAAGATAGGTATGTACTTCTGTGGGGTATTAAAGAGGAGGTATGTACTTCTGTGGGTATTAAAGAGGAGGTATGTACTTCTGTGGGGTATTAAAGAGGAGGGATTACTTCTGTGGGGTATTAAAGAGGAGGTATGTCTTCTGTGGGGTATTACAGATTGGAGGTATGGTACTTCTGTGGGGTAATCTAAAGAAGGAGGTATTTACTTCTAGTGGTATTAAGAGGAGGTATGTACTACTTTGCGGGGTATTAAAGAGGAGGGTATGTAAAGTTCTGTGGGGTATTAAAGAGGAGGTTATTTCTTCTGTGGGGTATTAAAGAGGAGGTATGTACTTCTGTGGGGTATTAAAGAGGAGGTGAGAGGAGGTACGTACTTCTGTGGAGTATTAAAGAGGAGGTATGTAACTTTGTGGAGTATTAAAGAGGAGGTATGTACTTCTGTGGGGTATTAAAGAGGAGGTATTAAGGAAGGAGGTATGTACTTCTGTGGGGTATTAAAGAGGAGGTATGTACTTCTGTGGGGTATTAAAGAGGAGGTATTTACTTCTATGGGGTATTAAAGAGGAGGTATGTACTTCTGTGGGGTATTAAAGAGGAGGTATGTACTTCTGTGGGGTATTAAAGAGGAGGTATTTACTGTGGGGTATTAAAGAGAGGTATGTACTTCTGTGGAGTATTAAAGAGGAGTTCGTACTTCTGTGGAGTATTAAAGAGGAGGTATGTACTTCTGTGGGTATTAAAGAGGAGGTATGTACTTCTGTGGAGTATAAAGAGGAGGTATGTATTCTGTGGAGTATTAAAGAGGAGGTATGTACTTCTGTGGGTTGATATAAGAGCTCAAAGTGTTTGTGGAGTACTTTATCGTCCTTCAAAGTTCTGCTTTATTCTTTTCTTCGCCAGCAGAACGTTGTGTCGAGCTGTTTTCAGGGTCCAAGGCTCCGGCTTTCCGAGTCTGAGTCCTGAGTAAAATCATAAAAGAGACCGGAACAGACTGAACTTG
>JAIEZT010000302.1:180370-238176 GCA_019594935.1 Periophthalmus modestus | reverse complement strand
GTGGGAAAATCTAAGTCTATGTCCATCGCTATGAATAGATGGACATAGCTGTGAATTCTCCCTGATACATAGACTTGTCATGGAGCAGTCAAACAGAAGGATCCAACTTTTCTTCTACCTCCTCACAAAACTGATCGTCATGTCATCCTCCAGTTATTCATCAGTGTACCTTCCCGTTTCTTGGCCCACCCTGCACCTCATTCTTCGACCCAGCTCTCCAAGACCAGTACGAACACACCTCATCCTTCGACCCAGCTCTCCCAAGACCGGTACCAACACCTCATCCTTCGACCCAGCTCTCCAAGACCGGGTACCAACACCTCATCCTTCGACCCAGCTCTCCAAGACCGGTACCAACACCTCATCCTTCGACCCAGCTCTCCAAGACCGGTACCAACACCTCATCCTTCGACCCAGCTCTCCAAGACCGGTACCAACACCTCATCCTTCGACCCAGCTCTCCAAGACCGGTACCAACACCTCATCCTTCGACCCAGCTCTCCAAGACCGGTACAAACACCTCATCCTTCAACCCAGCTCTTTACTACCTGCTCCGTCAACCAAAATTGACATTTCCTTGCTTGTAATAAACTTTGTCAAACTTTTACCCCAAGTCTATATCTTTGATCCCCAGTACTTTACCACAATATCACAATAAACGATATTATGGTTTATGGGCCCATCCCTATTAAAGAACCAAATCGCATCTTCTCACTGACTCAAACCCTCGGTGGTTCCAGTGGGAAAATGTAAGTCAATCGCCATGACGAACACATTAGCTGGACGTAACTTGGCGAAACTTGGCATAACTTGGCGTAACTTGGCGTAACTTGGCGTAACTTGGCGTAACTTGGCGTAACTTGGCGTAACTTGGCGTAACTTGGCGTAACTTGGCGTAACTTGGCGTAACGTAGCTGTTCCCAGTTTAAATTCAGCCTGATACATGTTGGTTGTCATGGCGCAGCTAAACCAAAGGATCCAACTTTTCTTCTTCCTCCTCACAAAACTGGTCCTTTGTTACAAATAGTACACCTGTCACGATGATCACGATATCAACTCATCGTTCAGTATATTTTTAATGGAACAATCACTTTTGGGGGTTAGTATTTAGCGTAGGGACTTTTTCTTATTACAAGTCGGGAACTTTTTGTTATTTTTCCTGTTCTACGATTAGATTTGAGCTGCGGAGGGTTGAATAAAATCCTTCTGTGACTCATTATAGATGTCCGTCACTTGCTTTTCTACGCAGAAATGTTGTCACTTTGCCTGGAACTTGAACACTCAGAATGTATAAGGTAAGTGAAGAATAACTGAATGAACTAGGTCAGTTTTTTTCACGTTTTCAAGGCAGTAAAAACCAGGTCCAGGGTCTGTGATCTATAGAAAACATATAGGAAAGCAGTCAGTCATGTAGAAGTAAATAGTACTTAATTAAATCTGTAATTAACGTCCACAGTCGGGCTCCCATGGACACGAGGCCAGGGGAAAAAGATCATCAAGATTATAAATGCACAAAGGAAATTTAAAAATGAACAGATGAATTAAATCTGATCCTGTCTGAGATACAAGTGTTAGTGCTGTGATCATATTATTTTAATCTGTGAGGGATTTTTCTGCAGCCACTTTCATTTCATGTTTGAAAAAGGATTTTTGCTACAAGCTCTTTTCTAACTTTAAAACTCATGAAAAAAAAAAAAAAAATCATGACAAATGCCAAAAATTCTGAAAAGCAAATGATAATATTGCGTTTTTGGATTCAGAGAAAATCTTTTTTTTTTTTTTTTTTTTTTCTTTCTTTCTTTTTTAATATAAAAAG
Source organism: Periophthalmus modestus (assembly GCA_019594935.1). Classification (NCBI taxonomy): domain Eukaryota; kingdom Metazoa; phylum Chordata; class Actinopteri; order Gobiiformes; family Gobiidae; genus Periophthalmus; species Periophthalmus modestus. The sequence goes on along the minus strand of JAIEZT010000302.1, from coordinate 236,360 downwards.
TAGAAGAAGTCATTCTGAAGAAGCTCTGTTATGAGAATTCAACTTAAATTTGTAGCTGCTGCACTGAGCCACTGTGTCAGGAAGGGCATCCGGGCAAAATCACAATGAAAACTATTTTATTTATTTCATTATTAATGATTATTTTTTATTTAATTTACTTTTGTGTTTAATTTAATATGTATTTATTTGTTTATTTTTATTTATTTTTGTATGTATGTATGTATTATTATTATTATTATTATTATTATTATTATTATTATTATTATTATTATTATTATTATTTTTTATTATTCAGTTTAATTGAATTATTTATTTTATTTAATATTAATTAATTTGTTTTTATTCATGTATTATTATTATTATTATTATATTATTATTATTATTATTATTATTATTTCTCTAGTGCGAGCTCTCATGTTTCTTTTTCAAGCGACAGTACCGGCTCCTAATTTCTCTTCAAAGTTGTAAAAGTTGTAAAATGGCGCTGCTGCTGCAGAGTTTTGTTCGTAACCTTGCTAAAAATCATTTTCCTCCTGCAGAAGCGGAGAGACCACAGGCTGCTCTGAAATGACCCCGGCAGACTGGGCCATAATAATCATTTTACCTTCTCTCATTAAATTTTCATGGTACTGGTCCAGTTCAGCCATACATCTCCTCCTCCAGACCTCCATCTGTCAGGGCCCACGCAGCCGGCTCTCCCCCAGACAGAGGCGCTCTCTCTGGGCACGACACGCTGCAGCTCCTGGATGTGAGGCTCTTGTCAGGGTTTAATTATGGTTTTCAGAATATTTTGATCATAAAGGGTTTGTTGTTTTGCTCCAGTTTAGTTCTGGTTTAATAATGATCTAATCCGGGTTTAGTCCTGGTTTAGTCCTAGTTTAGTCCTAGTTTTGTCCTAGTTTAGTCCTGGTTTAGCCCTGGTTTAGTCCTGGTTTAGTCCTGGTTTAGTCCTGGTTTAGTCCTGGTTTAGCCCTGGTTTAGCCCTGGTTTAGCCCTGGTTTAGTCCTGGTTTAGTCCTGGTTTAATAATGATCTAATCCGGGTTTAGTCCTGGTTTAGTCCCGGTTTAGTCCCGGTTTAGTCCCGGTTTAGTCCCGGTTTAGCCCCGGTTTAGCCCCGGTTTAGCCCCGGTTTAGCCCTGGCTTAGTCCCGGTTTAGTCCCGGTTTAGTCCTGGTCTAGTTCTGGTTTAGTCCTGGTTTAATAATGATCTAATCCGGGTTTAGTCCTGGTTTAGTCCCGGTTTAGTCGCGGTTTAGTCGCGGTTTAGTCGCGGTTTAGTCCTGGTTTAGTCCTGGTTTAGTCCTGGTTTAGTCCAAGCCTGATCCTGAACATTCAATTACTAAAAACTGTATTTAATATTTTTGTTTTTTTGTTTTTTTTTAATTTGCAGTATCATTTCGGAGACAGATTTATTTTTCACGAAACCAACCAAACCTCGTCGTATCAGCAGGAATTCTTTGGTAAAAATGACGTCCCATAATTTAACCGTATAAGTTGTAATCTCCTGGAGCCGTACATCTCCTCCTGCTGCAGACCTCCATCTCTCAGGGCCCACGCCGCCGCCTCTCCCCCACACAGAGGCGCTCTCTCTGGGACGTGACGTGAGCGATGGCGCCTGGTTCTCCTGGTTCTGGGTTTGTCCCTTTAAAAGATTCGGCTCCATAAATCACAGCAGGTTTCACTCATCCTCTGATAGATTCATGTTCTCTGCTCTGACTGATGGGAAGGCCTCAAATTATGGAAGAAACTGGAGCTAGATTTGAGTAATTTAAGTCGTACTGCGGAACTTTTTTGGCGGAGGTGTCGCTACCAGACTTATGTAGGGTTTTTTCTTCATTTTTATGCATTTTTCTCCGGTGCGACTTATACTCCAGAGCGACGAGAAGTCCAGAAAATACAGTACGGTTGTTCAAAGAATAGAAAATCAGACACTAACTTCACATGGAGACGAGCAGGTCGAGTTACAGGTCAGATCTGTGGAGAGGCGAACATGCTCACAGTAACAAGGAGGAGGTGTTTTCTGAGAGGAGAGAGGGAGGAAGAGAGGAGAGAGGGGAGAGAGAGAGAGAAGGAAGAGAGGAGAGAGGAAAGAGAGGGAGAGAAGGGAGAGAGGAGAGGGAAGAAAGAAGAGAGGAAAGAGGGAAGAAGAGAGGAGAGAGGGAAGAGAGGGAGAGAAGGAACAGAGGAGAGGGAAGAAAGAAGAGAGGAAAGAGGGAGGAAGAGAGAAGAGAGGAGAGAGGGAGGAAAAGAGAAGAGAGGAGAGGAGAGAGGGAGGAAGAGAAGAGAGAGGGAGAGAAGGAAGAGGGGAGAGGGAAGAAAGAAGAGAGGAGAGAGGGAGGAAGAGAGAAGAGAGGAGAGAGGGAGGAAGAGAGGAGAGGGAAGAAAGAGGAAAGAGGGAGGAAGAGAGAAGAGAGGAGAGAACGAAGATCGAAGAGAGGAGAGGGACAAAAGAGGAAAGAGGGAGAGAAGGAAGAAGAGATGGAGAGAAAAGAGAGGGTACAAAGAGAGGAGAGGCAGAAGATAGAATAGAGGAGAGAGGGAGGAAGAGAGGAAAGAGGGAAGATCAAAGAGAGGAGAGGGAAGTAAGAAGAGAAGAAAGAGGGAGAGAAGAAAAAAGAGAGAAGAGGAGGAGGAGCAGGTTCGGGTTTGATCCCTGGGTCGTCCTTTCTATGTGGAGTTTGCATGTTCTCCTTGTGTCAGGGTAGGACTGAGGAAAGAAGAGAGGAAAGGGAGAAAAAAGAAGAGAAGAGAAAGGGAGAGTAAGAGGACGAGAAAGGAGAGGGAGAGAGAGAGAGGGAGAAGAGAGAAAACAAAGAGAGGAGAGGGGGAAGATGGAATAGAGGAGAGATGGAGGAAGAGAGAAGAGGGAAGAAAGAAGAGAGGAGAGAGGGAGGACGAGAGGAGAGAGGGAAGATAGAAGAAAAAAAGAGGGAGAGAAGGAAAAAGAGAGGAGAGGGGGAAGAAAGAAGAGGAGAGAAGGAGGAAGATTAAGGAAGCGCTAGGTAAATTTGTCTAATGCCATACTGTGGAACATTTCAGGCAAAACAATACCATCTCCATGGAGACCAGCAGGTGGCAGGTTGAGGCAGGTTTAAAGTGACTGGTATTTATCTGTTTTTGATGAAGTTGTTACTGAAAAAAAAAAAAAAAAATAAACATTCTGACCTTTTTTTTTTTTTTTTTTTGACAGTTTTGTGATTTCCGTGAGTACATTTCGTGTTAAATTTCCCATCATGCCGAGCGTCTTCTTTTGATGCTTGACTCCAGTCGATCAAACTGAAAGAGCTCATTTGCATAGTTTAATTAATACACGCTCTCCGGGTGATTAGCTGCCCCGGGTTAGCGTTAGCGACGTGATTAGCTCGGGGTTAGCACTGGGGCTAACTCCTAAAGGTCCAGTCTCCACACACACGTGTAACGAGGGAGTCAGAGCTGCAAAACATCTACAAGAAAATACACAACTCCGGAGATCCATGTTCCACACTATGGCATTAAACTTACCCGTCAGTGACACCACCAGGCCAAGGTACAATTCAGATCTGTGGAAAGGCGACTCCGCTCACAGCAAGACATTTTCAAAGCAAAAAAAAAAAAAACATCTGTAACTGGACTGATGATGTTTAAAGCCATACTGTGGGACATTCCAGGAGAAGAAATTACATCTCCATGGCGACAAGCAGTATTTTACTTCTATGTGGTATTAAAGAGGAGGTATTATACTTATATGTGGTATTAAAGAGGAGGTATTTACTTCTATGGAGTATTAAAGAGGAGGTATGTACTTCTGTGGGGCATTAAAGAGGAGGTATGTACTTCTGTGGGGTATTAAAGAGGAGGTATTTACTTCTGTGGGGTATTAAAGAGGATGTATTTACTTCTACGGGGTATTAAAGAGGAGGTATTTACTTCTGTGGGGTATTAAAGAGGAGGTATTTACTTCTACGGGGTATTAAAGAGGAGGTGTTTACTTCTATGGAGTATTAAAGAGGAGATATTTACTTCTATGGGGTATTAAAGAGGAGGTATGTACTTCTGTGGGGTATTAAAGAGGAGGTATTTACTTCTGTGGGGTATTAAAGAGGAGGTGTTTACTTCTGTGGGGTATTAAAGAGGAGGTATGTACTTCTGTGGGGTATTAAAGAGGAGGTATGTACTTTTGTGGAGTATTAAAGAGGAGGTATGTACTTCTGTGGGGTATTAAAGAGGAGGTATGTACTTTTGTGGAGTATTAAAGAGGAGGTATTTACTTCTGTGGGGTATTAAAGAGGAGGTATTTACTTCTACGGGGTATTAAAGAGGAGGTGTTTACTTCTATGGAGTATTAAAGAGGAGATATTTACTTCTATGGGGTATTAAAGAGGAGGTATGTACTTCTGTGGGGTATTAAAGAGGAGGTGTTTACTTCTATGGGGTATTAAAGAGGAGGTATGTACTTCTGTGGGGTATTAAAGAGGAGGTGTTTACTTCTATGGAGTATTAAAGAGGAGGTGTTTACTTCTATGGGGTATTAAAGAGGAGGTATTTACTTCTGTGGGGTATTAAAGAGGAGGTATTTACTTCTATGGAGTATTAAAGAGGAGGTATTTACTTCTATGGGGTATTAAAGAGGAGGTATGTACTTCTGTGGGGTATTAAAGAGGAGGTATGTACTTCTGTGGGGTATTAAAGAGGAGGTATGTACTTCTGTGGGGTATATAAGAGCTCAGTGTTTGTGGAGTACTTTATCGTCCTTCAGATGTTCTGCTTTATTCTTTTCTGCGACAGAACGTTGTGTCGAGCTGTTTTCAGGGTCAAGGCTCCGGCTCCGAGTCTGAGTCTGAGTAAAATCATAAAGACGAGGAACAGACTGAACTTGAGCCGTTTTCATCCTGTTGTTTCTGGAGTAAAAAAAACGGCAGATTTTTCACGTCCTACAGAAACAATTCAACTTTTACTTCTACAAACTTCAAACATTTACAACAATGAAATAACAAGCTCTTCCTCCCTCTCCTCTTTTCCTCTCTCTCCTCTCTATCTGTCTCTCACTTTACGCTCCTCTCTCTCTCTCTTCCTATCGTTTTCCTCCTCTCTCCCTTTCTGTCTCCTTTTCATCTCTCTCTTTCTCTATTTTTTTCTCTTTTCTCTCTTTTCCCTCCCCCCCTCTCTCCCTTTCCTTCTTCCCCTCTCTCTATCTCCCACTGTCTTTCTCCCTCTCCCCTCTTTTCTCTCTCCCTCTCTCCTCTCTGCCCCCCGTCCTCACCCGTCTTGCTCTTTCTCTCTCCTCCTCTCTTCTTTCGTTCTCTCTCTCTCTCCCCCCTCTTCTTCTCTCCTCTCTTTCTCTCTCTCTCTTCTCTTTCTTTCTCTCTCCCTTCCCCTCTATTCTTGTTCTCTCCTCTGTTTTTCTCCCTGAACCCCACTCCCCTCTGTCTTTCTCTCTCTCTTTTCCGCTCAAGCTCTCATCCCTCTGTATTAACATGGTTTTTAATAAGTCTCTTTTATTCAACCCCCCTCTCCCCTTTGTCTTTCCCCCTCTCTCCTCCCTCTCCCCCTCTCTTTCTCCCTCTTTTCCGCTCAAAGCTCTCATCCCTCTGTATTAACATGCTTTTTAATAAGTCTCTTTCTCCCCCTCTCCCTCTCTCCTCTGTCTTTCCCCCTCTCTCCCCTCTCTCCCCTCTCCCCCTCTCCCCCTCTCTTTCTCCCTCTCTTTCACTCAAAGCTCTCATCCCTCTGTATTAACATGCTTTTTAATAAGTCTCTTTCTCCCCCCTCTCCCTCTCTCCTCTGTCTTTCCCCCTCTCTCTTCCTCTCTCTCTCTCCCCTCTCTCCCCCTCTCTTTCTCTCTCTTTCTCTATTTTCCGCTCAAAGCTCTCATCCCTCTGTATTAACATGGTTTTTAATAAGTCTCTTTTTCATTTGGGACAAAATGAGCTTCTTCTTTTGAACATGATCTGACTTCAAAGTCAAACAAAACGAACTTTAAACAAAGAGACAGAGAGAAAGAGAAGGAGAGAAAGAGAGAGGGAGAGAAGGAGAGAGGGACAAATAGTGAGAGAGAGAGGGAGAGCAGGGACGGGCATAAGGAGGAGCGACGGAGGGGAGTGAATGACAAAGAGACCACGGATGGAGGCAGGAAAGTGAAAGGGAAGCAAGAAAAGAAAAAAAAAGGGAAAGAGACAAAGAGGAAGCATGAGGGAAAAGAAGAACAGACAGAGCAAGAAAAGAGATAGAGGAGGGACAGATTTAAGGAGGAAAGTGAGGGAGGCTTGGAGAGATAGAGGAGGAAGAGGGATGGAGGAGAGAGGGAGGGAGAGACCAAGAAACCAAGAATGGATAGAGGAGAGGGGAGCAAGAAAAGAAAGAAGAAGGGATAAATATCAAGAGGAAATGTGAGAGAGAGGAATGGGAGGACAGACAGAGGGAGAAGAGTAAGAGAAAGAAAGAGAAGGAAGACATAAAGGAGAGAGGGAAAAGAGGTGAGACAGAAAGCGAAAGAGAAGGCAAAAACAGAAAGGAGAAGGAGATAGAGTGAGAGAAGAAGGACAGACAGAGAACGAAAAGTAAGAGAGAGAGGGGGGAAGAGAGAAAGAAAGAGAGAGAAGACATAAAGGAGAGATGGAAAAGGGGTGAGACAGAAAGAGAAAGAGAAGGCAAAAACAGAAAGGAGAGGGAGATAGAGTGAGAGAGGAAGGACAGACAGAGGAAGAAAAGTAAGAGACAGAGAGAGGGAGAGAAGAACAGAAAGAGAGAAGACACAAAGGAGAGAGGGAAAAAGAGAGAGAGAAGGCATAAAAGAGAGAAAGGAGAGTGAGGAGTGAGAGAGCTTGTATACACAGAGGACGGAGAGAAAGATGAGGGATTAGAGAAAAGAAAGAGGGATGCAGTGGGTTAAACAGGAGGACTGTGTTATTCAGGGTAAAACTCTGGAGAGCTCCTCGTTCAGGGGCAGATCTCAGACGTTTTACTGTTACGATTTTTTTTTTTTTTTAATCTCTTCTCTCAAAATGATGAAAATAGTTGAGGATGAAATGATGTTTTACCACAAGGATCTGGACGGAGGACGAGCTCAGTCCTTCAGGGCCTGTCCCGGGGCAGACTGACCCCGTCATGGCTGCTGTTCTGCGCATGTGGACACTTATCTCCATTCTACACCTTAGCCCTGTGTTTTAGCCCTTCACTTTCATGTAGCGCGTCACAAGAGCGACTCAGTGAGAATATAACGACTTTTAGCTTGAAAAATTCCATATTGTGGCATTATAACGTCTCATAAGGTAAATTAGACGACACTTAGCCTCATGTTGAAGGAGAAAAGACACAGAAGACTGAGGCTGAGGGGAAGGGCGGCGCAAAAGAGAATTGGTATTGGACCTTTTTTAAATTTCCAATGTAAATCAGCTTTATTTTCTAGAATTTTTATACTTTGCATATTTTATGGATGTATTTATTTCTGTATGTATTTATGTATTTTTTTGTCTATTTATTCATGTATTTATTTGTATATTTCTGTATTTATTTGTGGTTTATAAATGGACGTACAGTCGCTAACCTGTTAGCCGCCACGTTTTAAACAGAAGAACATGAGCTCCTCGTCTGGCTCCAGTTCACTTTACGCTGAAAAGCCGTGTCCCGTCTCTCTGTGCTGCAGTGAGCCTCGTTATTTCGGTCTTAAAATGTTCGTTTAACCTCGCTCTCTGCTAACGCGGCGGAGCGGGTTGCTACGATACTCGCTCGCGCTCAGAAATCCAAAGACGGGACTCGGCTCCAAATTGGCCTGGACGAGCTTCATCTGACGGGAGCCGGACGCCGCGGGAGACGTCACACTCACTTAGTCCACGTCTTCATTCAGTCTGTGGGTTAATGGAGGATTTTCGGAGGCACTAAATGTATCTGCAAACCTCTGGACCTGTGCGTGACCCGCTCCTCCGTGAAGTGTGATTAGATAAAGCTGCTCACAGACGGAGGGAGGAGCTTTGAGACAGAAAGACTCAGACTGAAAGAAAGATATCGCTGCTTTTGGGTCATGGCCTAAGAATAATGAAGCATTTTTTCCAGTTTCGGACGCCTCCTCTCTTTCTTTCTCTCCCTCCTCTCTTTCTGCCCCTCTCCACCTCTCTCCCTCTTTCTCTACCTCCCTCTCCCTCTCTCTTCCTCCTCTCTTTCTGTCTTTCTCTACCTCCCTCTCTCTCCCTCCTCTCTGTCTCTCTCCACCTCTCTCCCTCTTTCTCTACCTCCCTCTCCCTCTCTCTTCCTCCTCTCCTTCTGTCTTTCTCTACCTCCCTCTCTCTCCCTCCTCTCTGTCTCTCTCCACCTCTCTCCCTCTTTCTCTACATCCCTTTCCCTCTCTCTCTCCTCTCTCTTTCTCTCCCTCCTCTCCTTCTGTCTCTCTCCACTTCTCTCCCGCTTTCTCTACCTCCCTCTCCCTCTCTCTCCCTCTTCTCTTTCTGTCTTTCTCTACCTCCCTCTCTCTCCGTCCTCTCTTTCTGTCTCTCTCCACCTCTCTCCCTCTTTCTCTACCTCCCTCTCCCTCTCTCTCCCTCCTCTCTTTCTGTCTTTCTCTACCTCCCTCTCTCTCCCTCCTCTCTTTCTGTTTCTCTCTACCTCTCTCCCTCTTTCTCTACCTCCCGCTCCCTTTCTCTCCTCTCTTTCTCTTCTTTTCTGTCACTCTGTAATACTGTGTAAATCTTGTGTAGTAGGGCTCTGCTTTGACTTCCTTTCTTTCTTTCTTTCACAGATGTAGCTGTCTGTTGGAGCCTGTAGGGGGCGCTGTGTCTCTCTTGTCTTTCAGATGTAGCTGTCTGTTGGCGCCTGTAGGGGGCGCTGTGTCTCTCTTGTCTTTCAGATGTAGCTGTCTGTTTGAGCCTGTAGGGGGCGCTGTGTGTCAGACGCTGAGGGACGGGGTGCTAGCGTAGCGGCAGGATGCTAACGAGCGTATCCGTCAGCGTGGAGATCTACGGCGACAAACGAGGAGCCCCCCGAACAAGAGCTCGTCAACACGGCAATCAGAGAGAATTCACCTGAGACGGTCTGAAGAAACGGAGAGAGAGAGGAAGAGAGAAAGAAGAGAGGAGAGGGGGAGGGAGGGACGAAGAGAGAAGAGAGGAGAGGGGGAGAGAGGAGAGAGGAAGACACGGCAATCAGAGAGAATTCACCTGAGACAGTCTGAAGAAACAGAGAGAGGGAGGAAGAGAAGAGAGGAGAGGGGGGGGAAGAGGGAGAGGGGGAAGAGGAGAGAAGAGAGGAGAGGGGGAGGAGAGGAGGGAAGAAGAAAGAAGAGAGGAGAGGGGGAGAGAGGGAGGAAGAGAAGGAAGAGAGGAAGACACGGCAATCAGAGAGATTTCACCTGAGACGGTCTGAAGAAACGGAGAGAGGGAGGAAGAGAGAAAGAAGAGAGGATAAGGGGAGGAAGAGAGGAGAGAGGGAAGGAAGAAGAGAGGAGAGAGGGAGGAAGAGAGGGAAGAGAGAAGAAGGGAGAGATGGAAGAAGTAGGGTAAGGGGGGCAGAGGGGTAAGAGAGGAGAGAGGGAGGAAGAGAGGGAAAGAGAGGAGAGACAAGGAGGGAGGGAGAGAAGAAAGGAGGAAAGGGAGAGAAGAGGAGAGGGTAAAGAAAGAGGGAGAGAGAGAGACAGACGTGAAGAGAGAGGGAGAGAAAGAAAGAGGGGGATAAGGGAGGAGTGAATGAGGGAGAAGAGTAGAGAAGGAAGGAGACTGAGGGAGAAGAGAGGGGGGAAGAGAAGACAGAGTAAAAAGAGGAGAGGAAGAGAGACGGGGTAAAGGGGAGAGAGGGATGAAAGAGAGAAGTAAAAGGGAGAGAGAAGAGACAGATGGGGTGGTTTTAATTTTGAAAAGTGGATACGTGACATTTTAAAACCGGGAGTCTGACTTTTTTGGAACAATCACAAGAAGGAAAGAGCAGGGGGCGGAGTCAGGGGCAGAGTCATGTGTCGGGGGCGGAGTCGGGGGCGGAGTCATGGGCGGAGTCAGATGGGAGTAAGGGGGCGGAGTCAGGGGCGGCGTCAGGCGGTGGGTGAAAATGACATTTTCTGAGCTTCAATTACAGAAAAATAATGAATTAATCAAAACACTCAAACATGATTCAAAACTGAGCTAGAAAATGATGAGGGAAAACTGTCAGAACAATGTTAAAAGTATTAAAGAGAAGCTAAGTCCCTCCCACTAATGAAACTACTGCACATACACCAGGTTTGTGAAGTCGTAGTGAACAGTTTTGTATCATGTTTTTGTATATTTAAGGAGGATTGTCGTGTGGAGCATGGGTGATGTCGGCTTGTGGGCGGAGCCTTGTACAAATCTTACAGCTAACCACAAGGAGGGTTTGAATAGGGCCTGGGAGAGATCACTAGATTGCTCAAACATGCATGGATGACATCTAAAACCTCTTCAGATATGTTGAAGGAACAGCGTTATAACGTGGTAGAAAGTTTTTTAGTTTTTAAAAAAAGTCAATTTAGCATAATACCTCCTCTTTAAAGTCAGTTTGATTTGTTATGTCGCCTTTAATAATTGCACAGTTCTGCAGAAAACATTGTGATAAATACTCTCACGCTCTGAGAACCAGTGTAAAGGCGGCGACATAAAAGTTTCTCTGCAATAAAACGTCAGCACAAACGTGACTGTTGCCAAATAGAACCGGGAAGAGTGTGGTGCGAGGGCGACGGAGCAGTGAGGGTTTCTTAATACTTCATAATGACTAACAAACATGTGGCTAAAGAGGAGCTGAGATCAGGAACTGAAACTAAACCACGCGACGCTACAGCGGGTTAGGCCCCAACACAACCGTCTGTGTGTCTAAAAAGTCGAGATTTTTTTGTACATCGAGGCTAGCAGTTATAGCGGCTAATTTAGAGCCAAGTTCTGCCCGTGAGTATCATAGCAACCAAAGAGCCAATCCAGAACCAGGATGCTGAAGCAAGGAGCAAGCGCTTAGCAACACTGTCAATCAAACCTGTTGCTAACGTGAGCGACCTCGGGGAAAAAAGGACCTGATTTGTCTGTTATTAATGTTCATATCTTGATTTATGGACAAAATACACTGGTCCCTGGTTGATCGAGGGGGTTATGTTCTAAAAATAATCCGCAATAGGCAAAATCTGTGAAGTATCAGCTTCATTTTTTACATTATTCTATATGTTTTGTGACTGTAAAACCCCTCACCACACACTTTATACACTTTTCTCACACAGGCATTAACATTTTCTCACATTTCTCTCAAAGTTCAAACCTTCGTCGGTGCCTTTGTCAGTGCAGAACGTTTCATCGACATTGTGGGTTTTGTCGGGGAGAAAACTTGCAAACATACAGCACTTCAGAGTCACACTGATCCAACATTTATGTAAATTTGTCCGACACATTCTGTACTGTACAGGAGACACGGAGGAGACTGATGGGCAATGGTCTACAGTCCCTCAGCCAATCAGGACGCAGAACACGATGGTCTACAGTCCCTCAGCCAATCAGGACGCAGAACACGATGGTCTACAGTCCCTCGGCCAATCAGGACGCAGAACACGATGGTCTACAGTCCCTCGGCCAATCAGGACGCAGAACACAATGGTCTACAGTCCCTCGGCCAATCAGGACGCAGAACACAATGGTCTACAGTCCCTCGGCCAATCAGGACGCAGAACACAATGGTCTACAGTCCCTCGGCCAATCAGGACGCAGAACACAATGGTCTACAGTCCCTCGGCCAATCAGGACGCAGAACACAATGGTCTACAGTCCCTCGGCCAATCAGGACGCAGAACACAATGGTCTACAGTCCCTCGGCCAAATCAGGACGCAGAACACAATGGTCTACAGTCCCTCAGCCAATCAGGACGCAGAACACAATGGTCTACAGTCCCTCAGCCAATCAGGACGCAGAACACAATGCATACTCATACACTTTTTAAAAAACATGCAAAATAGCACTAAATAAATGCACGAAACAGCGAGACCACAAAAGGTGATATAGTGAGGGACGACTGTAGTGAAATAAAAACCCCAGGATCATGTAGAGGGTTAAAACGAACATTTAAGACCGAAATGGCGAGTCTGACAGCAGCAGTTACAGAGAGAGGAGACACAGATTTTCAATAGAAAGTGAATTGCAGCCAGAGTCGATGGAGCCAGAAGCGCGGCTCATGAGCATTTCCTATTTGGATCATAGCAGCTAGCAGGTTTAGCCATGTCCATTAGATTATTTCAGTGAGACTTCTGCTCGTTTCCCGACGGACCATGAGTGTCCCTGATTGGCTAATCCACCTGTCAATCACACCCATCTGAACTCAGGGACCAGACTCACATCTCTGTAAAATATTGAAGAAGGTTCAAATCTCACACTACACATCACAGCTCGATCTGAATCCACGCTTAAATGATTAAACTGAACCAGGACTAAACCAAAACCAGGTCAGGACTAAAGTAGAACCAAGACAGGACTAAACGAGGACTAAACGAGGTCTAAACGAGGTCTAAACCAGGAGCAAATCAGGACCAAATCTAAACATCAGATCAACAAGTTCAAGTCTAAACCAGGAACTAAGTGAGAGGAAGTGTTTAAAACCAGGACTAAACTAGAACTGAACCAGGACTCAGAGAGGGGCTGAAGACTAAATCAGGACTAGATTAAACCACAAAGGTCTAAATCAGGACTAAATCAGGACTAAACCAGGACTAAACCAGGACTAAACTAGGCCTAAACCAGGTCTAAACCAGGACTAAACCAGGGACTAAGCTAGGTCTAAACCAGGATTAAACCAGGACTAAATCAGGACTAAACCAGGACTAAACCAGGACTAAACCAGGACTAAACCAGGAATAAACCAGGAATAAACCAGGACTAAACCAGGACTAAACCAGGTCTAATCCAGGGACTAAACCAGGGACTAAACTAGGTCTAAACCAGGACTAAACCAGGACTAAACCAGGACTAAACCAGGGACTAAACCAGGGACTAAACCAGGGACTAAACCAGGGACTAAACTAGGTCTAAATTAGGACTAAACCTGGACTAAACCTGGACTAAACCTGGACTAAACCAGGACTAAACCTGGACTAAACCTGGACTAAACCTGGACTAAACCAGGACTAAACCAGGACTAAACCAGGACTAAACCAGGACTAAACCAGGACTTATCCAGGACTTATCCAGGACTAAACCTGGACTAAACCTGGACTAAACCAGGACTAAACCAGGACTAAACCTGGACTAAATCAGGACTAAACCAGGACTGAACCAGGACTAATGAAGGGAGGAGAGAGGGAAGGGGTAGAGAAAGAGAGCGAGGTGACACAGGCCGAGGGAGAAACGAAAGACAGAAGGAGGAGGTAACAGACAGGAGGGATGATAGAGAAGAAGAGAGGGATAGAGAGAGAGAGGGGAAAGGGGAAAATGGCAGAGGGGGGACAGAGGCTGTGAAGGAGAAGACAAGGAGATAAATGAAATACAGGAAACGAAGGGATGAGAGGGAGAAAGAGAGGTAGAGGAGGGTGTATGGGGAAAAAGGGAAAGAGCAAGAGAAAAAAGAGAGGAGGAGAGATAGAGAGCAGAGACAAAAGGGAAAGTGTGAGAATGGGTGTCTGTGTGAGAGAGAGAGATGGACCAAAGAAAGAGAGGAGCGCTAACGAGGGATGAATCAAAGCAAATTCAAACAGTAGAGATCCGGGCGAGCGAGAGGACGATAACAGGAAGTGACACTCTGGATTAAACGTGTAGAAGCCTCGAGGCGGAAAAGAGAGGAGGATTAAAACTACAGCGGAGAGAGAGAAAGAGGGAGAGGGGGAGAGGACAGAGAGAGAGGAGAGGGAGGAGAGGGACAGGAGGAGAGGAGGAGAAGAGAGGGAGAGGAGGAGAGGGAGCGAGAGAGAGGGAGAGAAAAGATAGAGAAGAGAGGAGAGAGAGAGGAGAGGGAAAGAGGGAGAGAGGAAAGGAGAGACAGAGAAAATGGGAGGGAGGGAGAGGGAGGAGAGGGAGAGAGGGAGGAGGAGGGGAGAGGAGAGGGGAGGAAAGGGGCAGGCAAAGAGAGAGAGAGAAAAAAAGAGAGGGAGAGGAGAGGAGGAGAGGGAGAGAGAGACAAGGAAACAAGGGAGAGAGGAGAAGAGGAGAGGGGAGCGAGAGAGAGGGATGGGAGAGGAGAGAAAAAGATAGAAGAGAGGGGAAAGAGGAGAGGGGAGAAAGAGGAGGGAGAAGAGGGAAAGACACAGGAGAGAGAGGCAGGGGAGGGGAGAGAGGAGAGGGGGGAGAGAGAGAAAAAAACAAGGGAGACAGGAGAGGGAGAAGAGGGTGAGGAAAAGGAGGAGAGGGAGAGGGGAGAGGGGAGGAGAGAGAGAGAAAAGAGAAAAAAGAATGAAGAAGTGGATGAAAGAGAGAGGGAAGGAAGGGGAGACTCTACATGAGAGTCAGAAGAGAGGGAAGAGAGGAGGAGAGAAGAACGAGGGAAGAGAGGAGAGAGAAGAACGAGGGAAGAAGTGCAGAGAGAGAAGAGGAGAGACATTTTGTAAAGTGCCAAGTCAACAACTCAACTCCTGACTCACATCCAAACAGTTGAACTTCCTTTTTCAAAAGAGCAGAGGGAGGGAGGGAGGGAGGGAGGGAGGGGGAAAGAGTGAGAGAAGGAGGGGGGGGTGAGCGAAGGAGGGGATATGAAACAAAGAGAGAAAGGGTCAGGTAGAGGACAGGGATATATGGACATAAAAAGAGGAGAGGAGAGGGAAGACAGATAAAGAGGGAGAAGGACAGAGAGAGAGAAAGAGACGGAGGAGAGGAAAAGAGACGGAGGAGACAGATAGAGAGACAGAAAGAAGAGAGAGAGAGGAAAAGAGACGGAGGAGACACAGAGAGAGAGACAGAAATGGGGAGACGGACACACAGAGAGAGAGAGAGAGAGAGAGAGAGAAATGGGGAGACAGACAGAGAGATAAGAAAGAGAGGGAGTGAGGGAAAGATGGAGAGAGAGACATAAGAAAGAGAAAAGGAGGGAACGAGACGAGGGAGACAGAGAGTGAGTGAGGGGGAAAGAGAGATAAAGGGAGAGAGAAAGAAAGTGGGGAGAGGCAGAGAGAGATAAGAAAAAGAGAAGGAGAGGGAAAGAGAGAGGAAGAGACAGATAAAGGGGCACAGAGACAGAGACTAAGAGAGAGAGAGGAAAGAAGGAGAGGGAAAGAGATGGAGTAGACTGAGAGAGTGAGAAAGAGAACGAGATGGAGAGATCCACTTTAAATCGTAGCACTGTCCTGTTTCTTTTTGGGGGAAATTCAAAATGTCGGACTGGAGCTGAATCCCGCCTCCTCGATCCCAAACGGTGTGATTGACAGGTGGATCAACCAATCAAGAGACAGCGTGTCAAAAACAAAATGGCCGCTCACACATAAAAAAAAAAAATATATATATGAAGGACTGAGAAACAGAGCAGACGTAAAAGAAGTGAAGATGTATATTTAGTTCTGAATGTTTTGAGAATTTTGGACGAAGAGACGACTTCTGCGTTTGAGAGTCATGTGACACAAATGAGCGGCTGTGATTGGTCCGTCTCGATCGTCTGGTTCGAGACGCTTGTAGAGATTAAAGAACAGCGCCCCCTGCCTCTTCCCCCTGGTATTTAACAGCACGCAGGACATACAGGCGTTTTATGTTCTCTTCCTGTCATTTCTGAGTCTTTTCCAGTATCGATTCCTGCTCAAACGAGTATCTAGTATCGATACCGGTCTCAGTATCGTTTAGTATCGTCTGACGTTCGATGCTTCAGACGTCTCCATTTAAAAAACCCCGAGCTGATCCTGCCATTAGACGTCACTGAGTGTTGATTAAAATTTGATTAATTGCGCAGCGCTGGGAAAGAGGGAAGAGGAGAAAGAGAGAGAGAAAAGGAGAGAGAGGAGGAAGGAGGAGGAGGAGAAAAAGTGTAGTTTCACTCGTTTTTTCACGTGACTCGCAAATCCGACTTTGACTTCCACAGAGTCCTGATTTCAAAAGATTTAAACTAAAGACTCCAGCTGACCTTAAACGAGAGGAATGAGACGGAGGGAGGGAAAGAGAGAAGAGGAAGGAGGGAGGAAGGGAGGGAGAGAGAGAGAGAGACGGGGGAGAAAGACTGCTGACCTACAAGCTGCGACGAGGAGAGAGGAAAGAGAAGTGAGTAAGGAAGAAGGAGAGAAAGGAAGGGAGAGTTGTGAGAGAGGGATAGAGGAGAGAGAGAGAGAGAGAGAGGGAGGAGTGAGAGAGGGAGCGGGTGAGAAGAGGAGGGGACAGAGAATGGAGGAGGAGAGGAGGACTGCTGACCTCAGAAAGTGAAGTGTGCAAAACAACAAAGAAGAAAAAAATAATAGTGGATGACAGGAAAGGAGGAAAGAGGGAGAGAGAGAATGAGAAAGAGGGGTGCAGAGAGAGAGAGAGAGAGAGAGAGAGAGAGATTAGAGAGAGAAAGAGACCTAGAAGAACAAAAAATAATAATGAGTAACTGAAAAAAGGAGAGAATGAGGGACAGGGCAGCGAAAGAGGGAGGGATGGAGGGATGCAGACAGAGAAAGAGAGAGAGAAACAGAGAGAATGAGAAAAGAGGAAGAGTGGACCTCTGGACTCTGAAGTAGACGCTGAGCTCGGCCTCTTCACATCTCTCCCTCTTATTTTAGCAAAACAAAAATACAACTGCTGAAAAACATCATGTGTGCAGAGAGAGAGAGAAGAGAGAGAAAGAGAGGAAGAGAAGAGAGAGGGGGAGGAGAGAGAGAGAGAGGGAGAGGAGAGGAGAGGAGGGGAAGAGGGGAATAGACATGGGGGTCAAACAAAAGCAAAAAAAAGGGGGGGAAGAGCGAGAAATAGTGGAAAAGGAGGACAATAAAGCAGGAAAGAGAGAGAAAGAAAAAAGAGAGGAGAGGGAGACAGACGGGAGAGGAAAGAAAGAGAAGACACGGGAATAAGGAAAGAGAGAAAGACAGAGAGAAAGAAAGATGGAGCGAAAGAGAGAGAGAGACAGAGAGAGAGGGGTGAGAGAGAGAAAGACAGAACAAAGGGTAAGAGACGAAAAGAGTGGGAGAGATAGAGAGAAGAAAGAAAGAGACAGAGTGGAGAGAGAGAAAGAGGGGGGGAGGGGGGTGTTGTGGTATAAATGGAGTCCTGACTGTGCATGTTCTTCAGACAGAAACAAACACGAGCTGCAGACGAGTGCAACGAGTGCAACGAACGAGGGAAGAACCAGAGGGAGAGGGGGAGAGAGAGAGAGAGGGAGGGAGAGAGAGAGAGGGAGAGAAGAGAGAGAGAGAGAGACAGAGAGAGAGGGGGGGTGAGAGAGAGAGAGAGAGACAGAGAGAGACAGAGAGAGAGAGAGGGGGGGAGAGGGAGAGAGAGAGAGGGAGAGAGAGAGACAGAGAAAGAGAGAGAGAGGGACAGAGAGGGAGAGAGAGGGAGAGAGAGGGAGAGAGAGGGAGAGAGAGAGAGAGAGAGAGAGAGGGGGACAGAGAGAGAGAGAGCGAGAGAGAGAGAGGGAGAGAGAGAGAGCAAGAGACCCAAGAGAGATATACAGAGAGAGATACAGAGAGAGCGACAGAGAGAGAAACAGAGAGAGAGACAGAGAGAGAAACAGAGAGAGGGACAGACAGAGAGAGAGACAGAGAGAGAGAGAGGGACAGAGAGAGAGGGACAGAGAGAGAGAGAGAGAGCGACAGACAGAGAGAGAGACTCAGGGAGAGAGCGAGAGAAACAGAGAGAGCGAGACAGACAGACAGAGAGACAGAGAGAGAAAGAGAGAGAGACAGACAGAGAGACAGAGAGACAGCGAGAGAGACAGAGGGAGAGAGATACAGAGAGAGAGATGGACAGAGAAACAGAGAGAGAGAGAGAGAGAGAGAGAGACAGAGAGAGAGAGAGAGAGAGAGCAAAAGAGAGAAAGTTTAAGTGCATTTCTCTGAAAACCTGCTCATCTCCATTGGGATGAGCAGTGGGGGGTGGGGGGGGGGGGGTGCTAACCTGGGGCCCTGCTCTGTCTGAAGCTGTTACACTTTAATCTGAGCTAAATAACTGAACTACAACATGTGAGCTGGACCAGGACCATGAACGCTCCTGAAAACGTGTTTGAATCCATCCTGTTTTTCAGACTAATCTAAACTGTTAATGTGTGCATTGTGTCACCATGGCAACAGCTGAACATTTGGCCATTGACATACATACACTCCCCAAAGCCACGATGGCACCGCAAAAACAAAACAAAACAAAAAAAAACAATACAAATAGAATGTTAGGTTGAATCTTCCATGAATCTCCAGTCAAACACCACGAGGTCAGATCTGTGGAGAGGCGAGCCGCTCACAGTAGAACGTGAGTTTTTAGAGGTGTTTCTGTAGCAGTAGGACACCTGTTACTGAGCGAACGCGAGACACATGAAGGTAATGCCACACTGCAGAACATTTACACCAAACATCTCCATGGAGACGAGCACAAAGGCACATCTCAACACAAAAGTTCCACAGTGCGGCTTTAAACGTGCACGCGCCCTGTCCGCAGAAATGTCCCCGATGTCTCTGTTTCTGCTTCACGTTCAGAGAAAAGCGCGTGTCTCGTCCCGTTACCGGAGCCCGTAGCGCCGTGCAGCGTCTGAACGCGGTGTGTGATGTCGGTTTGGCTCCGGTTCAAACGCGCTTTTCCTCCGTTAAACCCGGTCCTCACGCGCGCATCTCCTCTGTCACCGTCACAAACCTCACTCTGTCACAAACATCACCGTTTCTCTCGTTTCTCACGCGGTTTTTGTCTGAAATCAAACGTGAAAACCGCCGCTGGCTCCGCGCGTAACGTGCTCCCACAGCCCCGGAGCTCCCGGAGGAGAACCCGGTCACACCGCGGAGTCTGCCCGCTGAGGAGGCTCTGGGGCCGGAGAGAGAAAACAAACAAGAGCCGGAGCCAGAGGGAGGTGACAGAGCAGCCCCGGACTGGACCGGGACTGGACCGGGGATGAACCAGGACTGAACCGGGGCTAAAACAAGATGAACCGGGGCTAAAGCAGGACAAAACCAGGTCTTAAGCAGGACTGAAACGGGACTAAACCAGGACTAAACTGGGATTAAATCAGGACTAAACAAGGTCCAATCTAGGACTAAACCCGGACTAAATTTGCCGTATCCTGATAAAATGAGCCGTGCAAAAATCCATTTAAAAGCATTTAGGAAATAACGGACAAACCATAAACTCAGGACTAGACCGAGTCTTACACGAGGCTGGACTAAACCAGGACTAAACCAGGACTAAACCAGGACTAAACCAGGACTAAACCAGGACTAAACCAGGACCGAACCAGGACCAAACCGGGTCTAATCCAGGACTAAACCAGGACTGAACCAGGACTAAACCAGGACTAAACCAGGACTAAACCAGGACTAAACCAGGACCGAACCAGAACTAAACCAGGGCTAAACCAGGACTAAACCAGAACTAAACCAGAACTAAACCAGAAGTAAACCAGGACTAAACCAGGACTAAACCAGGACTAAACCAGGACTAAACCAGGACTAAACCAGGACTGATCCAGGTCTAAACCAGGACTGAACCAGGACCAAACAAGACTAAAACAGAACATGCAACAGTTTGCTAAAATTCCGTGTTAAATCTTTGTTCTTCAGACTCGAGAGAAAAGAGCAGAAAAAACTTTGATTGGTCCAAGTTTAAACCTCCGGGACACGGGTCAAGTGCAGCACAAGTCAACACGGAAACACAAAGTTTACCATCGAAACGCGCGCTTACCCGGAGAGGTCCCGGGTCCGGAGGGTCTGCGCCGGGTCTGCACCGGGTCTGCACCGGGTCTGCGCCGGGTCTGCGCCGGGTCCGCGCCGGGTCTGCACCGGGGCCGGGCTTTAGTCCCAAACACGTCCCGCGCGGCTCCAAACAGAAGCGCACGAGTCGAACAACATGTGTGAGTCTGAACGAACTGACCGGGACTGAGCCACCAGCGCCCCGATACACGGCGTCTGACGTCATCCCGTCAGCCCGTGCACCGGGGCGGAGTGACACTGAGGAAGAGAGAGGGAGGGAGAAGGAGAGAGGGAGAGGGAGGGAGAACAGAGGAGGGAGAGAGAGAGGGAGAGAGAGAGAACAGAGGAGGGAGGGAGAGGGAGGGAGAGGGAGAGAGAGGGAGAACAGAGGAGGGAGGGAGAGAGAGAGAGGGAGAGAGAGAGGAGAGAAGAGAGAGGGAGAGAGAGAGAGAGGGAGAGGGAGGGAGGGAGGGAGGGAGAACAGAGGAGGGAGGGAGAGAGGGAGAGGAGAGAGAGAGAGAGAGAGAGGAGAGAGAGGAGAGGAGAGGAGGAGAGAGAGGGAGGGAGAAGGAGAGAGAGAGAGAGGGAGGGAGAGAGGGAGAGAGAGGGAGGGAGAGAGAAGAGAGGGAGAGAGAGGGAGAACAGAGGGAGAGAGAGAGGGAGAACAGAGGAGGGAGAGAGAGGAAGAGGGAGAGAGGGAAAGAGAGGAGAGGGAGGGAGAGGGAGAACAGAGGAGGGAGGGAGGGAGGGAGGGAGGGAGGGAGAGGGAGAACAAGAGGGAGAGAGAGAGAGGGAGAGAGAGGGAGAACAGAGGAGGGAGAGAGAGGGAGAGAGAGGGAGAGAGAGGGAGAACAGAAGAGGGAGGGAGAACAGAGGAGGGAGAGAGAGAGAGGGAGAACAGAGAAGGGAGGGAGAACAGAGGAGGGAGAGAGAGAGAGAGAGAAGAGAGAGGGAGAACAGAGGAGGGAGAGAGAGAAGGAAAGAGAGAGGGAGAGAGAGGAGGAGAGGGAGGAGAGAGCGAGGGGAGAAGGGAGAACCGAGGAGGAGGAGGGGAGAGAGGAGGAGGATGAGAGGAGAGAGGGAGAACAGAGGAGGAGGAGGGAGAGAGAGAGAGATAAAGAGAGTATAGGAGGGAGAGAGGGACAGGGGAGGAGAGGGGAGCAGGGAGTGAGAGAGAAGAAAGGGACAGAAGAGATAAAGAGAGGAGAGAGGAAGAACAGAGGAGAAGGAAGGAGAGAGGGAGACGAGAGGGACAGAGAGAGAGATAAAGAGAGAGAAGAGGGAGAATAGAGGAAGAGGAGGAGGGAGAGAAAGTGAGAAGAGGGAGGGAGGGAGGGAGGGAGGGAGAAGAGAGGGACAGAGAGAGAGAGACATAAGAGACATAAAAGAAAGAAAGAGGAGGAGGAGGAGGAGGGAGAGAGAAAGATAAAGAGAGAAAAGAGGATGAAAAGAGAAGGGGGAGAGGACAGAGGGACAGAGAAGGAGGGAGAGAGATGAGAGGGACAGAGAGAGACATAATGAGAGAAAAAAGGAAGAACAGAGGAGGAGGAGAGAAAGAGAGAGACGTAATGTAGAAGATATGGAAAAAAGAGGGACAGAGAGAAAGAGAGGGAGGGAAGGAGAGATAGGGAGTAAGATATGAAGAGAGGAGGAGGGAGAGAGAGGGAGAAAAGAGGGAAGGGGAAGAGAGAGAGGGAGGGTGAGGGAGAGAACGAGGGAGAGACAGAGAGAAAGAGGGAGAGAGAGAAAAAGGGGGCAGAGAGAAGGAGTGAGAGCGAGGGAGGGGAGAAAGAGGGAGAGACAGAGAAAGATGGAGGGGAGTGTGTGAGACAGTGAGAGAAAGTAAGAGGGAGGTAGAGTATAAGAGTGGGAGGGAGGGAGAGGGAAAGGAAGAGGGATGAGATCACATGAGAAAGTGGAGGGGGAGAGAGAAAAGGTGAGGAAGAAAAATACTGAGGGAGGGAAAGAAGGAGATGTAGGAGGAGAAATTATTAAGTCTATTTCATTCATTAGGAAGAAAATAAACCATGAGAGGCAGAGAAAAACAGCTCTTTTTGTGAGCACAAAAACAGATGTGATAATCCTGCAGCAGCAGCAGTGGATAAAAGGGCAGCCTCTGGTGGACAGGTGGGGAAGTGCAGCAGGTGTACTGCAGGTGGAGCAGACGTCAGAGCAACGCTCACGTTTATTTATACAGCACATTTAAAACAACGTCAGCAGAACAAAGTGCTCCACAAAAAATGTTAAAAAATCACACGATACATAGGACAATAAAAATTTTTAAAGTCGAATAAAACACTAACATATCCTGTGTGGTCAGTGTTAAATACCAGGGAGAAGAGGTGGTTTTCAAACTGTGTTAAAGACTGAGAGGATCTGACAGGCAGAGGGCGCTGTTCCACAGTCTGAGCACTGCCACAGAAAAGACTGTCTCCTCTGATCTTGACCCGGGATTTGGGCACAGCAGCAGGAGCTGGTCAGTGACCTCTGACCTCTGACCTCAGGGCTGTGGGTGGAGTAAATCGCTCAGATAAAGAGGAACCATGAGTCACACATTTAAACACAAGAACATTTTGAACTGCGCACGTGACCTTTTTGTTTGTGTGTGAGCAGATGAGCTGCAGTGTTCTGAACGTTCTGTGACGCCGCAGGGAGCGGTGTTCTGAACGTTCTCTGACGCTGCAGGGAGCGGTGGTCCAGCCCCACAGATAAAGAATTACAATAATCCAGACGAGATGTTACAAACACGTGGGTCATTTTTTCAAAATCACCTGTGGAAGGTGGAGCTTTACTTTAGGAACAAGCCTCAGCTGAAAGAAACTGGACTTAATGACAGAGATAATGTGCTTTTCTTTTTTGAACAAGAGGAGGACCTCACACCGTCAGGCTGAAAAGGACCTCACACTGTCAGGCCCAAGAGGACCTCACACCGTCAGGCTGAAGAGGACCTCACACCGTCAGGCTGAAGAGGACCTCACACTGTCAGGCCTAAGAGGACCTCACACTTTCAGCCGCAAGAGGACCTCACACTGTCAGGCCTAAGAGGACCTCACCCTGTCAGGCCGAAGAGGACCTCACACCGTCAGGCTCAAAAGGACCTCACACCGTCAGCCCCAAGAGGACCTCACACTGTCAGGCCCAAGAGGACCTCACACTGTCAGGCCCAAGAGGACCTCACACTGTCAGGCTGAAGAGGACCTCACACCGTCAGGCTCAAAAGGACCTCACACCGTCAGCCTCAAGAGGACCTCACACTGTCAGGCCCAAGAGGACCTCACACTGTCAGGCCTAAGAGGACCTCACACTGTCAGGCCGAAGAGGACCTCACACTGTCAGGCCGAAGAGGACCTCACACTGTCAGGCTCAAAAGGACCTCACACCGTCAGCCCCAAGAGGACCTGACACTGTCAGTCCCAAGAGGACCTCACACTGTCTAGCCCAAGAGGACCTCACACTGTCAAGCCCAAGAGGACCTCATACTGTCAGCCCCAAGAGGTCCTCACACTGTCAGGCTCAAAAGGACCTCACAATGTCAGCCCCAAGAGGACCTAACACTGTCAGGCCCAAGAGGACCTCACACTGTCAGGCCCAAGAGGACCTCACACTGTCCAAGCAGTGGGTTAGTTTGAACAAACAACAGAATCCCAGTTTTATTTTGATTTAAGTTTAGGAATTTTGTGATCAGCCAAGTCTGCACATCCCTGAGACTGTCCTGCAGAGCACAATGAAATTCTACATTGTGTGGAGCAAAGAGGACCGGCCCTAATGTAGAACCCTGGGGCACACCGTACTCTGAGCGACACAGAGAGGAGGAGGAGGACTGTTCTAGGCTCACAGAAAAACTCATGTCTGACAGACAGGATCAAAGTCAACAGAGTGCAGTCCCGCCTGGAGACGGGACAGAAGGCAGCCGATAAGTCTAACAGCAAAAGAACTGCAAATGTCCCAGAGTCAACAGTTAAAAGCAGGTCATTAAACTTTTGGAAGAGCTGTTTCATTACTACGTGGGATTTAAAACCTAAATCGAATTTTCCACCATTTTCGTTCAGATAAAGATAAACCTGCAGTTGGTCATATGCAAACTTCTCTAAAACCTTAAACACAAAAGGAAACTTTGAGATGGACAGAGAACAGAACATAGTACAACTTTAGTAATGAGTTTGTATTTGTAATGATATAAACCGTATAAAGAAAAGTGAGTCTGGCGTCACGAAAGCGTTCAGCTCCAGTCGAAGCTCATCGAGGCTGGAGCAGTTTTAAGGGACGATTTGGATCCATGTTTGGAATTCCAACCTGATTTGTCTATTATTATTGTTCATATCTTGATTTACGGACAAAAGAGCAAAACAGAATCATGCAGATCAGATTCATACAAACCTTTTAAGGCCAAAATGACAAAACTGAACTGGAGCCAGAGCCGACGGAGCTGAAGTGTGTCCACTCCTAAAACATCAGATTAACTATGTCCATTTATATACACAGTCTACTGTAATAGAAAAAAAAAGAAATTCCTCATGAGTACAAAGGTTCACACAATAAACACAGATGCTCAAAAATGATAGGTCCAAGTCGATATCGTCTTTATCCGTGTGACATGTCGTGATGTCGTCTGAAACTCTTTAACACACATTTATTTGCTGATTATAGTGTCACGGTGCAGTGTGTTAACTGGAAACCCATAAATGCTAATGTCCTCCTTTATTTTTAGGGTTTGTTTGGTGAGTGTATTAATGAAACAGTAAAGTCCATGAGGTGTGACAGATGCAGAGCCAGATGGAGCCGCTGTGATCCACTCGGCTCTGAGCTCGACTCACATGTGTGTGTTTGGTGTTTTCTGTTTCTTTTTTTTAGTCCATATGAATTGCAAGGGTTTTTGTTTTTTTTTGAGTGGAGTAGATATGCAAAGGAGAGGGTCAGAAGAGCAGAGGAGAGGGTCAGAGGAGCAGAGGAGAGGGTCAGAGGAGCAGAGGATGTAGAAGAGAGGGTCAGAGGAGCAGAAGAGGGGGTCAGAGGAGAGGGTCAGAGGAGCAGAGGAGAGGGTCAGAGGAGCAGAGGAGCAGAGGAGAGGGTCAGAGGAGCAGAGGGTGTAGAAGAGAGGATCAGAGGGTCAGAGGAGCAGAGGAGAGGGTCAGAGGATCAGAGGAGAGGGTCAGAGGAGCAGAAGAGAGGGTCAGAGGGTCAGAGGAGAGGGTCAGAGTAGTAGAAGAGAGGGTCAGAGGAGCAGAGGATGTAGAGGAGAGGGTCAGAGGAGAAGAGGAGAGGGTCAGAGGAGGCAGACGATGCAGAGGAGAGGATGGAGCAGAGGATGCAGAGGAGAGGGTCAGAGGAGAGGGTCAGAGGAGCAGAGGAGAGGGTCAGAGGGTCAGAGGAGCAGAGGATGTAGAAGAGAGGATCAGAGAGTCAGAGGAGCAGAGGAGTAGAGGATATAGAAGAGAGGGTCAGAGGATCAGAGGAGAGGGTCAGAGGATCAGAGGAGAGGGTCAGAGGAGCAGAAGAGAGGGTCAGAGGGTCAGAGGAGAGGGTCAGAGTAGTAGAAGAGAGGGTCAGAGGAGCAGAGGATGTAGAGGAGAGGGTCAGAGGAGCAGAGGAGAGGGTCAGAGGAGCAGAGGAGAGGGTCAGAGGAGCAGAGGAGAGGGTTAGAGGAGCAGAGGAGAGATTTGCCAGATGCTGCTGATTAATCCTTCTTGATAAACGTCACAAACCTCAACGTTAACCCGCTGCCTCAGAGAACTCAAATATTTTCTTCCCAAACAGATTTTTGGCAGTGTAAAGTTGGACGAGCTCTGACACTATCAAAACAAGCGCTCGTTTTGGCTCCGATCGTCCACAAACCCAGAGCTAAAGCCAAACCACTTCTATCGGCTTTTCTGCTTCACACAAAAACTAGATAAAACTCCAATTTAGACTCACTTTATCAGCCTAATGACGCCATGACGTCTGACTCAAGGATGGAGCACAGTCTGCGTTTTTATTTCTTTAAAAAAAAAGTATTATTATTATTATTATTATTATTATTATTATTATTATTATTATTATTATTATTATTTTTTATTTTAATTTTTATTTTATGTATTTTTTTTTACAATTTATTTTAATTAATTTATTTATTAACTTTTATTTCAATATTAAATTTCTATCTCTTCAGCAGTTAATCATGTGTTTAAAGCTGCACTATGTAACTTTCCTGCTTGCCTCCACAGAGATGTCACCGCTTTGCCTAAAATGTCCCACGATATGGCATTAACTTACCTGTCTCCATGGAGATAAGCCTCAGGTGACACCACCGGACCAAGTTACAGGTCAGATCTGTGGAGGAGCCTCTCTCACGGTCAGAATTCACGTTTTTCAATGTGTTATTTAGGAGTTAAAACTCACACGATCGATAAGTTTAATATTGTGCAGAGAAATGTTCCAAACCGAGCAACGACGTCTCCATGGATACGTGAAAAGCTACACAGTCCACCTTTAAACCTTCTGTAATGTGCATAGTGAGGGCACATACAGGTTTTTACACCTGTATGATCCAAAACTTGCCCATTTTCCTGGTTTGGAGACGACTTCAGACTTTTTTTGAAAGATTTCACAGAATATTATTAAGCTTCTGTAAAGTGCATCTTAACAGTTTCTTCAAATAAATGTTGCGTTTGTGTAATATCATCGGACCAAAAGGCTGTAATTCCCTCTCATCCTGTGTCTCTTCTCAGATCCTCTCAGTCTGGTGCAGAGGTTATTTTTGGAATCGGGAAAAACATTTGGAGATCAGAGACACAGAGGAGTCCTGATCAGAGCTGTCAATCAAACGCGACGCTGTGATGTCAGAGCGGGGCGACGGGCGGATTCAGGGCTTTAGAACGGTGAACATTTGATGGTTTTTCAAGTTCCTTTTATAAAGATCTCTCTGGTGACATTTTCATCAGCAAACACCAGAGGGCACTGAAGCAACCGCCGCTGGATGAACACAGTGAACACAGGACTCGTGTACTTTCACAGTACTTCTCCAGCAGCACTTTTACTCCTGCTTGATTCGTATTGAAGTAGCAGTAAAAGTCGTGGTTCCTCGTCTCTCTGTGAGTCTAAAGTGACTTGAGTTTTATGTAACAAAATGAAATGATCTGAACTTTTGTGTTTCTTGCAGCTGCTTCAGATTTGATTTAGTTTGGCTCATTTTGTGAGTGTAACAAACAGCTCATTTTTTACTTAACACAATTTAAACTGCGCATACACTTTAATAGCACACAGCACTTTGAACATTATTTGCACTTTATTTTGAACTTTATTTGCAGATCTGAGGCACAGTGGCTCTTTAAATGAAACTGTTCATCCTCGAGGGGAAAGAAGACAAAGTCCACAACTAATTAATTCAATTGGAAATGTGCAATACATGTTTAAGAATGTTTTAAAGTGTTGATGTTCCATGTAATATGTCGTGTTTTTAGTAGTGATGTTACGTCTGTGTCGAGGCTTCGAAGTCTGTGTCGAGTAATCAGTAAAAGTCCAGGTGAATGTGGTTCGGAGCGTGGTTTGATCACGTGAGCGATGATGTTCGAACCTTCCTGAAGCACTGACCACGAGACTGATTCAGACGTGTTTTGCTGGAGCCGTGTGTCATTTGAAATATAAGACACAGCGAAACGCAACGGAGTCGACCCACGTCTTGTGTTTGGTGTTTGGTTTTTATCTGCGAGTGTTTAAATGATGGAATCAGCGAAAAAAAGACAGTTTTCCCTTGTTAGAGAGAAGTTTGACTCGATCACTCCCAACAAGGTTTGTCTTATATAGTAATTATAAAATGAGGGAGGAGGGACTGCAGAACTAGAGAAAGCAAAGAAATAAGTTTCCAAATGTTTCACACTGACCTCATGAACCTGCGACTCCTGCGACTCCAGCTTCATCATGAACCTGCGACTCCAGCTTCATCATGAACCTGCGACTCCAGCTTCATCATGAACCTGCGACTCCAGCTTCATCCTGAACCTGCGACTCCAGCTTCATCGTGAACGTGCGACTCCAGCTTCATCGTGAACCTGCGACTCCAGCTTCATCGTGAACCCGCGACTCCAGCTTCATCCTGAACCTGTGACTCCAGCTTCATCCTGAACCTGCGACTCCAGCTTCATCGTGAACCTGCGACTCCAGCTTCATCACGAACCTGCGACTCCAGCTTCATCGTGAACCTGCGACTCCAGCTTCATCGTGAACCCGCGACTCCAGCTTCATCTGGGCCTTGTGAGAGGATTTTTTTTTTCCAAAGCAGGAGAAATCCTCACAAAAAAGCGGAACCGCCTTAATCCTGACTTTTTAGAGAAACTTTTTTTTTTTTTTTAAATAAAAATATGAAAAATATTGGGGTTTAATTCTGTTTATTTAATTAGAAGCACAACTACAAGTCACACAAGTGCGTCCTGTTTCTAATGTGTTTCACTGTCGTCCTGTCACTGGTTTTGTTAATTTGTTCATTGATGGCGCTGAGGTGGAAACTAGATTGTAGTACATTTTATTCACCTCTTGATGGCGCTATAGAGTAAATGAACCCTTATGAAGTGTGGGTACATGTGCCGCACAGTTGGCTGAAAGTATCGATGCTTCATGGAGCTTCATCTCACCATCACTAGCAATGTGTAGTGTTTTTAGTGAAATAGTGTTTTAAAAATGTTGAACTTAGCACCTCTGTCCTCGTGTCCCGGTGTCAGAGAGGCCCCCGGGGAAACGAGCTCCCTTAAAAAGGTTCCGGGGCAGGACCGAGGGGGGGAATGTGTCAGGCATTTTAAGGGTTTATGGGTTTTAAGTATCTTTGGTGTTTGGTTTTAACGTGTATGTGTGTGTATATATGTATAAAGCTAATTAGGATTTATTGGTTTAATTGGTTTATGGAGGTTTGACTTTGATAATTGATGAAAAAATAAAATAAAAAATAAAAATTGTGGACCACACCCATGCTGCTGTTTTCTGTCCCACATCCTGCTGCTGTTACAGTGTGTATACAGATTTTATGTATTATTTTATGTTCATCCTTCAAATATAAATCCAGTGTTATGTCCTGACTCTTACTCTTTACTTGAGTAGTACTTTTCCCAAGTATTGTTTTAATTGAGTAATTTCTTGGAGCACTGCTTTTTACTTCTACTTGAGTTATATTATTTTGAATAATCTGAATATTCTGACAGCTCTGCTTGTGTCTGAGATGTTATTGCTCTGCTGCAGTTTTCCACAGTGTGGAATTAAACATGTCTGTCATGAATTTATTGAATTATGTATTAACACTGCTGCTGTTACTGCCTCCAGCTTTAGACCTGGTTTAGAGCTGGTTTAATGCTGGTTCAGTCCTAGTTTACTCCAGTCTTAGTCCTAGTTCAGTCCTGGTTTAGTCCTATTTCAGTCCTGGTTTAGTCCTGGTTTAGTCCTGGTTTAGTCCTGGTTTAGTCCTGGTTTAGTCCTAGTTCAGTCCTGGTTTAGTCCTATTTCAGTCCTGGTTTAGTCCTGGTTTAGTCCTAGTTCAGTCCTGGTTTAGTCCTGGTTTAGTCCTGGTTTAGTCCTGGTTTAGTCCTGGTTCAGTCCTGGTTTAGTCCTGGTTTAGTCCTGGTTCAGTCCTGGTTTAGTCCTGGTTTAGTCCTAGTTCAGTCCTACTTTCGTCCTAGTTCAGTCCTGGTTTAGTCCTGGTTTAGTCCTGGTTTAGTCCTGGTTTAGTCCTGGTTTAGTCCTAGTTCAGTCCTGGTTTAGTCCTGGTTTAGTCCTGGTTCAGTCCTGGTTCAGTCCTGGTTTAGTCCTAGTTCAGTCCTGGTTTAGTCCTGGTTTAGTCCTGGTTTAGTCCTGGTTTAGTCCTAGTTCAGTCCTACTTTCGTCCTGATTTAGTCCTGGTTCAGTCCTGGTTTAGTCCTGGTTTAGTCCTAGTTCAGTCCTACTTTCGTCCTGATTTAGTCCTGGTTCAGTCCTGGTTTAGTCCTGGTTTAGTCCTAGTTCAGTCCTACTTTAGTCCTGGTTCAGTCCTGGTTTAGTCCTGGTTTAGTCCCGGTTTAGTCCTGGTTTAGTCCTGATTTAGTCCTGATTTAGTCCTAGTTCAGTCCTGGTTTAGTCCTAGTTTAGTCCTGGTTTAGTCCTAGTTTAGTCCTGGTTTAGTCCTAGTTCAGTCCTGGTTTAGTCCTAGTTTAGTCCTGGTTTAGTCCTAGTTTAGTCCTGGTTCAGTCCTGGTTTAGTCCTAGTTCAGTCCTACTTTAATCCTGGACTCTCTTGAACCTCAGAGAACAGCCTCCTGATGGACAGTTATTTTAAAAACATAATACAGCGATCATGTCATTATTAAGTACATCAACGCTAGAGTATCCACCTTTAAGCACTTCTCACCTGTACTGGTATTTGTGCAAGTATTTGTAGTTGATAGTGTTGAATTCTCAGTGAAACAGGAAGTCCACTGGTAGTATGCTAGTTGTAGTTAGCTTCATTGTGGGAGCAAAGTTGT
The DNA here is from genome assembly GCA_019594935.1 of Periophthalmus modestus. NCBI lineage: Eukaryota > Metazoa > Chordata > Actinopteri > Gobiiformes > Gobiidae > Periophthalmus > Periophthalmus modestus. The sequence goes on along the minus strand of JAIEZT010000302.1, from coordinate 206,198 downwards.
GAAAACCAGGAGCATTTGTAACCCAGGGTAACACAACGATCTTCAAAGTAAAAGCGTGTTGATAAAAATAGTAAATAATGCTATAATTGAAAAGTTAATAAATATGTTGATATAGTAAAATTCATTTAAATAGATATAAAAACTTAATTTATTTCATAAAAATGTGTAAATTCATCTGTTTAATACCTTTTGAAATGTCTTTAGACTTTTATTTTGAAGTTCACGTTGCTGCATGAACCATGTGACTCGCTGGAGCCAATGGGATTGTTCTGTTTTTTCTCCCACGTTCGAGGAGGGAGATACAGACACCGAGCTGCAGAAAGGACAGAACCAGAGCCAGAAACAAGTCTGAAGTTGATCAAAGTTATTTTTCTAAACTAAAAACGTGGGAAGAGAGTATTTTTGTTCTTCCAACCTGTCCCTGTGTGGAAACGGTTTGTTTTTTTGTGATGAACGGGACTTGGTGAGTGGAAAATACATGTATTTTATTTTGTGCAATGTAACTAACTTTTCGTGTAAATGCAGTGCAAAAACAGAGAATTCATGTTGTTTTATTGTTCATGGAGGAGCCTACGGTGCATTTAAAGCTCGAGTTCATTGCCCAGACGTGGAGTGTTCTTAACAAACAACAGTTAATACCGGAAATGACAATTGTCTTTATTTTAACACTATCTAGCAATGTATTTTGTGTACTTATGCCTTTAAAGTATGGTTTGAACAAGAACTTTGAGAACCAAGTGTGTGAAACAAGACGGGGAGTCGCTCACGGACCTTCTGAACTGCACCAGGAGAGAGTCACTTTCTACTGGACACTGGAGGTTTCATCTGAACTGGTTCATTTACCCAAAGTCCTGCACAAAGGCCGAGGATTAAGACGTGTAGGAAAGAAAGAGACTTTATTCTATGCAATGCAGAGTGATTCAGCCTTTTGCTGAATTCATTTTAGTTTTGTACATTTTTATTTGATTAGCCACAAACCGTTGTAAAAGTATTTTACAGTGACATTTATTCTTGTTTGGTTGTAAACAACAAAACAAAATGGTTCAAACTTAAAGGGGAACTTTGAACAGAATTTGAAAAGAACTAAATGCCATTTAAATCAAAGTTAACTCACTAATCCAACAGATAAGAAATAACTTGAACTAGAACTAACTAAAAGGTTACAAACCACTATCCTAGAAACCTAAAACTAAAAGAAAATTCTATAATTCAAAGGAAATTCTTTGATTTAAATGATTTAAATCAAAGGAAAGTGAAAAGGGGTTTTGAACTTAAACACTTTTTGTGGTTTAAATAATGGAACAGTTTCTCGTTTAGTGTCGTCCATGTCCTGTGTTCAGGCTGTTCAATAATAATCCGGCAATTTAAACGTATTTCTCTGGTCTTCGGTTCTTCTCACTCAGGTTCTCCCAACATTTTGCTCCAGTGGTCGAACCTCACTGAACTTCACTGGTCCAGAGAACAGTATTACACACACTTACCTGTTATTCCCCTGTAGTTAATACTCAAAGCTGCTACACACTGATATCTTGCTTTATAGTTAATCTACCATCAATAGAAAATAATAATTCAATTCTGTCAACTGGACAAAAGTTTTGGAGTGAAGTCAGGTTGACGTAAAAAAAAGCAAATTCTCTGAGAGCGGCGCTTGGGCTTGAACCCAACAGTCGCACTCTGGACCACAGTAAACGGCCGGTCTGAGAGTTTTTCAAACAGGTAGCCTCGGACTCGCACTCTGGAGCTGGGCGAGTGCGGCGTGAACGCAGCTGACCTCAGGCCGACCTACGCAGTCTGAGGAAAGGGTGCAATAGAGCTGCTGTTTGACAAAATTACTTGTCTGACGAAGCAATTTGGATCATCTTAATATCAGCGACAGTCTCCTCCTGCATCTATCTGCGCAGGTGGGTCCGTGTGTGTCGCTCCTAAAGCTTTTTCTCCTTCGTCACCATCGCCTGCAGTTCTCACAGTGTATCTATCCACAGATGAGAGAAAAGACCACATGAGCGTGTTTTCATGGGCCTCTGTCTGCGTGAAGTGTGTTGAATAGAAATTGAAGTACGTTTGCCGATCAGCTGATGGACTCTCACATAGCTTACGGTGTGTGTGTGTTTGGGCTGAACGATGTGCGGTGTATGTGACCCAAAATTAAAGTAAACAGAACTAAATCTAGTGCCACTGGGTTCGCTCCATAGACAAGAACATGTGTGAAAACGACCTAAGAGTGAACTGTGCCTGAGTCACAATTTGCATTCAGGCCCATAAAGTGCGCTCTCACACCTATTAGCATACTGGCTACCACTATTATTAGGCCCGAGCCCCTACAGGGCGTAGGGCCTATTGCTTCCGCAACGATGAGTGCCTGGGCGAAGCCCAGGCACTCATCGTTGCTAACTGTCTTGCCGAACTTGTGCGCTGCGCGCACAAGTTCGGCTGAGGTTGCGACCTTGCCCCGACTCCAGTATCCTAGCAACCCATGCCGTAGGCATGGGATATGCATATTTGTTCTTGCTAGCATGTCATCGTCAACATTGAGTCAATGGGCGAAGCCCATTGACTCAATGTTGGCGAATGACGGGCGCGTCAGCGCCCGTCATTCGCCAATGACCCCACGGTGACGTGGGGAAGGTTCAGAGCTTTCGAAAAACGTATAATTTGTCATTCTAATGTTTTCGGATATATTGTTTTTGCTAAAAAATTATTATTATTTAGGCCCCGAGCCCCCTACAGGGCGTAGGGCCTATTGCTTCCGCAACGATGAGTGCCTGGGCGAAGCCCAGGCACTCATCGTTGCTAACTGTCTTGCCGAACTTGTGCGCGCAGCGCACAAGTTCGGCTGAGGTCGCGACCTTGCCCTGATTCCACTATCCCAGCACCCATGCCGTAGGCATGGGCCATATTTGTTATTGCTAAAATGAATGGAAATGAATGGGAGTCAATGGGGGACCCCGACGTCATGGCGAATGACGGGCGCATCAGCGCCCGTCATTCGCCATTGACCCCACGGTGACGTGGGGAAATGTCGAGAGCTTTCAAAAAACGTATAATATGTAATTCTAATGTTTTCGGATATATTGTTTTTGCTAAAAATATTATTAGGCCCGAGCCCCTACAGGGCGTAGGGCCTATTGCTTCCGCAACGATGAGTGCCTGGGCGAAGCCCAGGCACTCATCGTTGCCAACTGTCTTGCCGAACTTGTGCGCGCAGCGCACAAGTTCGGCTGAGGTCGCGACCTTGCCCTGACTCCAGTATCCTAGCAACCCATGCCGTAGGCATGGGATATGCATATTTGTTCTTGCTAGCATGTTATCGTCAACATTGAGTCAATGGGCGAAGCCCATTGACTCAATGTTGACAAAGGCAGCGCGAAGCGCTCATGTCCCCAAACACACTCCTGGCATCGAGCCCTATCCCAGCAACCCATGCCGCAGGCATGGGCCATCTTTGTTACTGCTAAAATGAATGGAAGTCAATGGGAGGTCAATGGCGGGCCCCGACGTCATGGCGAATGACGGGCGCGTCAGCGCCCGTCATTCGCCAATGACCCCACGGTGTCGTGGGGAAGGTCGAGAGCTTTCGAAAAACGTATAATTTGTCATTCTAATTTTTTCGGATATATTGTTTTGCTAAAAATATTATTATTTTTATTTTTTATTATTTTTATTTCTTTCTTCTGCTCTTTGAGCAGGAATTTGACCCCCTGAACATATTCAAAAACGCACCAAATTTTGCCCAAAATTCAGGTCTGCCAAAAAATTATTTTTTTTTATATGGTGCATCATTGGGCATAAAAAAAATGGCGCGACAGCGCCACCTACAAAAGTCAAAATACATTGCGTCAATGGGAGACGCCCCGACGCCAACTTTGTCATAGAGCCACCAAATTCGATACACACGTTCATCAAGTGATGCCAAACAAAAAAGATTATTATGGCCACGCCCTCTGACAAACCGGAAGTCAGCCATCTTGGATTGAAAATTCCAAAATGCAGAGTCAGCATTTTCGTTGACGTCGCATTTTCGTCAACTCCTCTGAAGGCGCTTCACCGACAGGGCTGAGAATCACTGGACATCATCTAGACAAGTCGGGCATCAAAAGTTATCCAATTTAGGTTGATACGTATAACGGTTTCCGTGCGGCGAAGCCGCAAAGTCCATCGGAATTTTTGCAATTTTCTAATTTCAAAATTTGCTCCCGTTTGCGCATAAAAAGTCCGATTGAGCTCAAATTCGAATCAGTTATAAAACCTTCTGGCCTAGACCTACTAATTATGAAAGAAAACAATTTGGTGCAATAGCGCCCCCTACAGAATAACAAATAAATTTGCATGGAGGGCCCAAAATTTAGTTTTCCCAAATGTTATGAAATTTCACACAAAAATTCCAGTGGGTCATCCCAATCAATAAAGTCAATTAGACCCATGTCATTTCTTGCACCGTGTTGCTATGGCGATGCGCCAAAGTGCCCATGTTATCCTAGTAGGAGTAATCCCAAAATTTCCCATTGATGTGAAAATTAATAGTTTCATGGAATAGTGTCAAATTTGATATACTCACTCTTCATATCATCCCGATCGAAAAAAAAGTCAATCAGACCCATGTCATATTTTGCACTGGTTGCCATGGCGATGCGCAAAAGAGCCCATGTTATTCTAATGGAAAAAATGTCAAAATATTTGGACATTTCAAAGTCTTCTAACCAATTATTATACCTTCAATGAGGAACGTGAAATTTGACACACTGATTCTTCACATCGTCTCCGTCAAAAAAGTCCAAGGGGGTAAGTGTGTATTTTGCATGGTGTTGCCATGGCGATGCCTCTAAAACCCATGTTATTACATTTTAGGTTGTGCATCAGTGCTTCCATTGACTGTTGACTTTGTTTAGTGGCAAGTACAGCCCAAAGCCGCAATAAAACAGTCACAAGTGACACATTAGCGCCACCCATAGTGAGTGCCGGTAGCGCCATCCATAGGGAGTGCCAGGTTGGTCGAGTGCTACGTGTGGCCCACAAGGTGCTTATCGTCAAAACAACCTTCTTTACACTATCTGTTCTGCTGCTCCATAATGAAGTGCTTACATAGAAATCCAGTCCACATCTTCTCTCATTCTTTACTGCCTAGTTCAGTCTGACACTCAGTGATTCGGTTCAGGTTTTGTGTTTTGTGCTATGCTCCGCCCATGTCAGTGCTTCACTCACATTCACCGGTGACAATGCTCATGATAACATGACTATATGACAGATGCAGAAACTGTCCCATGTCAGGAATGAGTTCTACTAGACTTTGTTGATGATAATAACATGCATATTAATGCTTAGTCATGGTAAATGGTCACATTTATGTACAGAGCTTTTTATCCTTCTAAGCACTGAAAGCACTATACAAGTGGTGCTTTGTAAGTAAACAAAATGCAGGGCAAATCACTTTAAAGGTCCTGTATTACACAAAATTGACTCTTGTGAGCTTAAAGCCATGTTATAATAGTTCTTGCGTCCTCAAAAACAGACCTGGAGTTGTGTTTTGTTTCATTCACATGTTTGAATAACACTTTATTATTAGTCTGTAACATCTCCAAAGCTCAAAATGCTCTGTTCCACCTTGTGATGTCATGGAGTGGTAGTTTTCAAGTTAACATCTCCTTTTACCTTTAGTTCAGTAGAGATTGGAAATTCAGGCCTGAAATGATCCAAATGATTCTAGTGAAGGTGTGTGGAGTTTAAAAAACACATCGGAGCATTTCCTGTATCACCACATGATGACATCACACAAGGTGGAACAGTGTTTTCAAACTGAGAGAAGAACTCAGCCTAAATCTGCAGGGTTTTAGTGTTAAACATGTGAATTAAACAAAACACAACTCCAGGTCTGTTTTGGATGAAGAAACAAGATTATAACCTACATGAGAAAAAAAAGTACAATATGGGCCCTTTAAATGCCTTTGTTCGCATCATTTGTTTGTCCGATACATTGACGTGTGCATGTATTCTGTGACTGTTTCACTGATTTTGGCTGCTACTGCTTTTATTTTAAAAAGCCCAAACTTCTGATAGTATGTTTATAAGATGTTTTGCAGTCATTTAATTGTTTTCAACAATATTAAATACTTAGATTTATCATTTTCAGTTTTCTTACTGTAATATTTAAATTACTATTTCATATGTAGGTATTTATATTCTCCTCTAACGTGCACCAGTATGTGATCACACATGTGGATGTCCAAACCCCTCTGTCAAACCAGTAAACCTAGTTTACTGGTTTACAATGGTGTTATTACCGTAGCAATAGATATACTGTATTATGACATGGTAATAATTATTGTTAACACACATTATATTAATGCACCATAAATATACCAAACTTTATCTGTATCTATATATCTATATATATATAGATATATAGATATATACACATAATGTATCGCCCACTTTCTGTTTCAAATCATGTGTTATATATATATTTTCTTTCTATTTTTTTTTTTTTTTTTTTTTACACAATAATCATTTTGGATGCCCTGATCCTCTGACCACACAAAGCTTTATTTATTCCTCTTGGGCAGGTGCACTGTATTCATGTCACTTTATCATCAGAAGGTTGGGGTTGTACAATAATGTTTTGGTCATGGCCATATATTTCCAAGTTAATATTGTGCAGACCAGGTGACTAATGAAATCTCTATCTGCATAAACTTGATGATGATCACCTCATTTTGTTACACTAAATTTGAACCTGAGTAACTTTAATGACCACCTGATTTTGTTACTTTGCTCTATTGATGCTTTATTCCTTAAACACTCACTTTTTTTTTTTTTTCTATAACTGAGTAAACCAAGTACTTGTATGACCAAAAAATGAAAGCATACCTTATTTCATTCCCTATAATCCCAGGAAAGTCATTATTCTACTAATAAAATGTCTGATGACACCAAGTAGAGATTAACCATTAAGCCCCAATGACAATCAAACATCTGGCTTCAGTGTTTAAAACTACATGTGGCTACATCATGGGAGGGGATGGGCAGAGTGTGTGTGGGTGTACTGTACCTCAGCAAAAGATGGACTGGTCACTCTGTGCACTAGGCCTTTACCTTCTGTGTAGACTGTTTTTACTCTCAGACTCCTTTGGAGTGAACAAGGTCCCTGCCATGACATTTTATAACTCTTAACCTTGCAAACCGGCTACTTTCGTCCCCTAAACACCAAGTACAGTTGGAACAAGAGACTCAGACTGGTCAGGAGAGTCAGCTGTCCTGGGCTGCCTGTTGGACTCCGGAGGAGGTGGACAAGGAAGATAATGTTTTGTTTTTTAAACCTAATAGGACAACCAAAACATGTTTACCCAACCCTGATAAACCCCAATATCTTTGTCTTTTGTCATAAAACATCTCATTATTCCAAAGGTATGTGGTGTTCTAAACATTACTGCCCTCAAAGGAAATATGATCCTCTTTAATCCAAACCAATCCTTCTGAGGAAAAAAAAAAAAAAAAAAAAAAAAAAATCACTCTAATTAAATGTTATACAGTATGTCAGAAGCCGTCAAAACATTTTTACATAACTTGTGTTAATTTAATAGAAAATGTATGTAAAACATTTCAATTAATTGGCCGTAAAATACAGAAGCGAGTTTTTCATTCATTTCAAAGCTTTTATTTATCAGTTCTGAATAAAACAAAGAACATTTACTCCATACAAATAATAAATCTACTTCTTCTTCTACTTCAATTCATTTCTGTAAAGCCCAAAATCTCAACAACAGTCACCTCTTAGAGTTGAACATGAGAATTTATTTAACCAACAGAAAGTTAGAAAATCTATGGAACAAACAAGCAAATGGAGAACTGTCTCAGAGCGCCCCCTGTCCTTAGACCCTTCTTCTTGGTAAGGAGTCATGTGCGTCCATTTGCAGATAGAGTTCAAGTCTGTTTCAAGTCCATAAGGCCAGAGCCACTCAACAAAGGGACTGAGGGAGGCCCACCCATGGCAGAGCAGGACCCACCCCAGCCAGGCACTGGGCCATGGAGCCAGGCGAGGGAAGGGAGGGTCCAGGTCCACAGACCAGGATCAGGACACAGTAGCAGATCTAGGGTCCAGTCATCACCGGGCGGTCAGTGGCCAGAGATCTGAAACAGGACAGGAAACATCATGTGAATAGCCATGAAGAAACTCCAGCTGAACTGAGCAGTGATGCTAATTTGAATATTTTGAACCACTCTTTGTCTGACCCATCACCGAGAACCTGTTTGTCCTGGGAGAACCAGGAGCATAAAGCCCCTCACAACAGCTCCAAGGATCATCTGGGCACACAAACCTCTCCACCGCGCGATAAGGTGGTGGTTCAAGGAGAGGAGGAAAGTAAAGGAAACACAGGACAGTGAGGGAGGGAGAGGAGAGGGAGAGAAACACAGGACAGCAGGGAGAAAAAAAAGGAGAGAGAGAGAGAGAGAGAGAGAGAGAGAGAGAGAGAGAGAGAGAGAGAGAGAGAGAGAGAGAGAGAGAGAGAGAGAGAGAGAGAGAGAGACAGACAGTTAAAGAGAGTGAGGGAGTTAAGAGTTAGTTGGGAGAGAGAGAGGAGAAAAGCGCGCAGGTGGACCAGTCAGTTGAACTCTGACAAAGGACAAACCATACAGTATGTGTGCACTCATCACTGTATGGACACTAACTACAAACATATATAAGAGTTAAATATACAATAAAAACACCTGATTACAACAGATTAACTACAAGGATATTAATAGAGTTAAATATACAATAAAAGCACATCACCTGATTACAACACTTTAAAATTCATGATTAATAAGGAGCATGATAAACAACAATGACAACAACCATCTAAAACCCATGATAAGAATTTCCATGATCGACAATTAAAACAACTTCACATCATATAAAAGTAAAGACAGGATTAAAGACAAATCAACCCACAACAATGTGATGAGACGTCAAAAAGCAACAACTGTCCATTTTAAATAAACCAAATCAGACTAATTGTGTGGCCTCTGTAGATCTAAATTTGAAAAGAAAACACCAACCCCTCATGGTCACTGAAGTAAGTTGGCACCACGACAGAGTCTATGTCATACTCTGTAGATTTAACATATAAATGATCGATTAATGTCCCCCTCTCTGTTGTGGGAGATGTGACATATTGAACATAACCTTTTTCTATCATAAAATTGCAGAGATTTGAAGATTTCAATATGTCGTCATTAAAATCTCCCACCACTGCCACAGTGGCACAATGTGACTCCAGCCAATTCAATAATCTGTCCAAATTATACTTAAATAGAGACATGGGGTAAGACGGTGGACGGTAAATAACACAAACTATAATTTTATACTCTGCAAAATAATAACTAAACACTCTAAACTAAAATCTCGTACTGTGATTTCATAGTTAAGGTTTTCCTCACAGTACATGCCAACACCACCGTGCTGCTGGCCCTGCAAACTAGTCAAAGCTGGATGATTACTCTGCTGATAAGATAAACTACGGGGACGACTATGGAAGTTAAAACCTTCAATGTGACTAGTTTGAAAAGATGAATCTACATTTAACCATGTCTCTACCACAGCGATACAGTTAGGCTGCTGCCAGTGCTGTGAGCATAAAGCCAAATCTGACACATGTCGAGCTAAACCCTGAACATTCATGTAAAAGAATGTCAGGACATGTGCCTCCTGTAGGTGCCAGGACAAACTGTCGACTGTGAAGGGAGGCATGTTCTGAAGTGCCGCTCTAATGCCATCGTTACAATAAATGGCGTCTTCATTAAAGTCCTGAATGATGAGGCCTTCTAAAGTCCTAACACGACTAAGGGCCACATACGCCTGACCCGCCGTAAACACTTGTTTTAAGGGACACCACGGCTTGATCTACTGTAACTCCCCTGTACTTTGTGAACTGTACACGCCCAAGCGAGTTTGAGCGGAAACTGACGCCGCTTTTCCCCCTCGTTTATTCGCCTGCTCCTCCTCTGGTTCTATGAGGGTAGAACCAGTCAGGTGAGCAGGGGGGCGTGTTTGCCTCCTCCTCTGTGCGCCTACTCTATCATCATCAAATTTAACATAAATTGCTAAAGGAGGAAGGTTTTTTCTGAGGATTTTCAACTATATGTGTAACTATGCCACATACCCCATTACTAAACCATCAGTTAAATCTACATTTTTACAAAGCATTACACGAGCATTTATGCCCAAGATTAAACACTCCTCCAAACTGGCTAATTTGGATTATGGAGATGGCCTTGTATCTCTGTTAACTTCCCAGTGTTTTTGTCATAGCCAAAATCACGCGCACTGATTGTTACTTTTTCTGGACAAACTCTATTTAGTATCTTTAAATTATAATTAGATACAAAGCTGTTTTTAGTGAAAATGTGTAACACATCAGGATCTTCACCTGTTTCACAATGTTTTAATATTTCTATGTCCCCATCGAGCAGTGGTGTCCCTCTGGAGCGCACTCTAAGTCTGTTTAAGAGCTCTGCAAAAGTCTTATCTTTTTGTCTGACTACTGTTTTTAACTCTGCAATTTTGAATAAATCTATAAATAAATTAGCACCTATGTTCTTTGTACAGAGCTTGACCCATAACTGGAGATAACTGATAGAAATCCCCAACAGCTATGACAGACACATTGCCAAATGGAGAAAAGTCACCTGACTGTTTGATTTGACGTAACCTCCCATGAATATAAGTAAATAACTTTTTATCTACCATGGATATTTCATCAATAATTACAATTTGTAAATCCATGTACTTAGCACGCAGAGTATTGATCTTTTCCTCCCCCAGCGGCGGCGTGTAGGGGAGGGAAACATTAGTGCCAATACTAAATGTTGTGTGGATAGTAGCCGCCTGTAAGTTATATGCTGCTATCCCTGTCGGAGCCGTTAATAAAACACTAATATTATCTGGACTATGACAAATTGGACCGAATAGACGAGTTGCCTCGTACTGAATGGCTCTGATAAGGTGACTCTTCCCCGTGCCCTGCTCCCCCTGTGATGAACACGTGCAATGGCTCTGGGTTGTTACCAGCTACTTTATCTAAGCACCATTGCCGTATTTTGTAAAAAATGGACAGTTGTTGCTCGTTCAGAGTTTTTACAAGTGAAAGACCCTCTTGACGACTCATCACGTTTCTTTTCTCTATGTTACAAACTTGTTCCCTTTCTTACAGCCAAGTCTGGTATAGCCTCTTGCTCCTGCTCAGAACAACACAGCCTGTAACATCTCTCTGAACTCCTCCCTCGACTCCAACCTCTCCACTTCCTGTTCTGGGCAGAGCAGGCCCCACGCATCCTCATGCAGCTCACCTAAGTCCATCTGCTCATGGACCTCATCCAAATCCTCAGCTGCAACTTCAAAACGACGCCTATTAGAATCAACAACAGACTTAACCAAATGCACAGACCCGTCACTCAAAAGCACATCCCCGGTCTTATAGAAGTGTTCAAATGTTTCAAATGGAGGGGGCTTCAGATCAACATCAGCACGATAAGGCAGGAATAGCTGAAGAATGCTTTGATGGAATAACTCTGTGTTTTTAGTCTCAGAGAATCGTGCATATCTAACTACAGCGGGCTTGGTCCGAGTTCTTTTAGTGATTGCACCTAATCCATTCTGTAAGAGAATTGGATTTTTGCATTTGTCCGACGGCCCGAGCAAGCGATATTTGGATACGAATGTCGCGATGCACATGTCATTAAATGTGCTGTCATTTGGTCTACTTAAATATCGATCTATAGTGTTTGTCATCCAAATATCATCCCCCATTTCATCATCTATTTCTCTCCAATTGGTTTGCTCATACGGACTATATTATCACCAGTCGGAACAAATGTCACTTTACGTGAAAACTCTTTTAAATGCATGTTTGTAACTCTGTAGACAGCTTCCTGTGCAGAGACATCACGATTATGAAGATAAACGCTGCCTAACTTTTTAAATGCCTCTTTTGCACTAACATTACCTTTGGAAGCCTCTTTTTGTGCATTACCTAAAAGTAAACCCCATATCCCTCTCCGATTTAGAAATATATGAAATTATGTAAACGACACAAGCCCAGGCATCTACTACAAATTGTATGTCCATATTGGCATTCCACAGGGTCAATAACTTGTCGTTGTAGTTATTGATCCAAGCTTCACCCACCCCCCTCTTTAACACTATGTGTGTGTGTCCATCTAAAACACTATAGAGCTGCTCAAATGTGAACTGAGTTAAACCTAAGGATGCAAACAACTCTTCTGCACTAAGACACAGGTTATTTTCATCAAGAATAGCATTCTTCAGCACACTCATAATAAATTCTGCCTCCTCTTTTGAAACAAGAGGCTCTGAATCTGGGTCCTTTTGTTTGATAAACGTCCGTGCTGAAACAGGACGTGGAAAATTAAAACGACAGACTTTGTTGTTTTTTCTACATGTTTTAGAGTGACGCTTAGAATGCTGCTGCACTGAACTAACTTTTTCCAATAAATCTGGATCTGAGGGTAGTTCGCACGTAACATATTTATCAACAAACTGAACTACCTCCTCATTAGTGTTTACTCCCAGCTTTGGAGCATTTTCAACCAAAATAAAACAATGAACATGAGGAGACCCACGCTGCTGGAATTCTACACGATAAAAATAATCTATAACTTTACCAATCGGCTGAGCCGGGGACAGAATAACTTTACGTAAAAAACGGCGCCAACGGGAGTCAAACATACGAGCCGCAGTTACAGGGTGACGACGCAGTAGGTCACATCTCTCAGCCCAATCTAAATCTGCAACACTCCGGGTACTACCTTCCTGCTTTAAGAGCGTTTTAAGGAGGCTTGGCCAGCGGAGGTCTGCGGAACTAAAAGAACAAAACCACGTCGGAATACCAAGCTGACGAATACAAGCAAATAAATCTTTTTTGTGCACTCTGCCAGAAGGGCGGCGTACCTCTAATAGGTTGCATAAAACGATAACCGTTATCATACTGTAACAAATTTTCTAAAGTTCCTTCACCTGCAGCATTGGCCTGACCAGAATGTCCCTTTCGCAACGCTATAGAAACTTTTGACACGACCTGTTGAACTTCTAACATGTATAACGCTAAGAAAATAAACTTAAAATTTTTTGAGCAAATCTACCATCCACGTGCAGGAGTCTATTAATAAAATATCTGCACATGGTGAGGGGAACAGGCCGAGGACTATGAAACGTATTACGACCTAATGGGAAAACTCCTTTGGAAAACATTTAGCCTCATTATCTTTATCTGACAATAAACTAACTGGACTGTTCCCCTCAGCAGGAGCCAAATTTAAAATGCCCTCAAAATAGTGATCTAGAGCTTCCTGCGCGATGTCAACGGGCATGAAAAACGTATCTTGATACATACAATGACGCTGTCTATCATGGAGAAGCTCATCATCTAAATCTTCTGCCTGCTCCTGTTCTGCCCTGTTTTTCCCGTGTTCACATTAACATTTGCACTCAACTTCTTAACCAATTCTTCTACCTTAGCATCTGTACATGTATCCATAACTTCCTGGTTCTCCCTAATAAACATTTACCCATTCTTCATTAAAATCTATGTCTAAATAATACCGGTTGTTCCGTTTTAGAAATGCAATAGCCCTCCGTACACGCTCTGTATCGACATACTGATATTCATAATGTCCTTTATATACGTCAGTTTACGCTTAAGTTTTACAGGCAACAAACAACCATCCATATTACTACGCGGCAACAGCTTCACTGACTCGTTAACCCTTGAAGGCACACATGTGACCGGACCATGGATCCCTCGCTGACCCCCCTTTGGCAAAGCTAAAACTTGCATAAAATTAATATTAAGAGCAACTAAGTGCTGTTCAACAGTGTTCAAGCAGGCGAGCTCAGGTGGAATATCGTCCAATTGTAAATTATTCACTGAGCATTCAGATGGCATCTGACCTTTACACAGTTTAGAGTTGCACGTGTAGCAGATCCATAAACTACCTCTACATACGGAGAGCGGGCAAGGAGTTGGGCAATCATTAACGCATGCATGTAAATAGGCCTCAGAGATACAGGTATTGGCAATATTGGCCGATTTTGGTTTAACCATAAAGTCGTCCTTTCTACAAGGTAAGACCTGGTTCCTAAATAACAGTTTTAAGCACACACAGCAAATATACTCTGGGCCATCTTCATTTTCTATTAAAAACTGTTCCGAAACATAACTAAAATTTTCCTGTTTTTGTTTCAGTTGCTTTTGGTTGTTCCTGAATGCTGCCCGAGTTTTGCTCTTAAATTCTTCATTATTGTGGTATTTGTATCTGCCAAATGCTTTTACTTTTGTTGATGTTGGGGATTAGCTTTGTACTTAAGTTTACTGGCTGCCTTTACATTTTGTTTATGTTGTGTGTTAACTCTATATTTCTGGATGCTGGCAGCTTTTAGTTTATTTTGATAATTTAAATTAACTCTATATTTAGTGATACCAGCAGCTTTAAGTTTATTGTGATGATTTAAAATAACTCTATATTTTCTGGATGCTGGCAGCTTTGAGTTTATTTTGATAATTTAAATTAAGTTTATATTTGTTGATACCAGCAGCTTTAAGTTTATTTTGGTGAATTAAATTAACTCTATATTTGTGAATGCTGGCAGCTTTAAGTTTATTTTGGTGAATTAAATTAACTCTATATTTGTGAATGCTGGCAGCTTTAAGTTTATTTTGGTGAATTAAATTAACTCTATATTTGTGAATGCTGGCAGCTTTAAGTCGATCCTGATATGCTAAATCAACACAGTATTTACTTTTATATGTTGATTTAAGATGTTCTCTAAACTCCATGCTTGTTTTATACTTCTGTTTATTTGCTACTACATAATTGCTGCCTTTTTTTTCTCTCTATACTCCAAATCATCTCTATATTTTTGTTTACCTCTTTTTTTTGAGGCATCTTTAACATGTGTGTGATGTGTCCTATAATGTGTCCTCTGCTTTTCTTTAATTGTGTCATGATGTGTGTTATAGCTGCTTTTTAAATGCTTTAGCTTCTTCTTTTGTATATACTTTGATATTGTAGGTTTTATATTAATTTCGTCATCTACATTAACCTGTGATTTCTGAGCTACCTTTTTAGGCCTAATATTGTAGCTCTCCATGACAATTTATAGGCTCTGCAGCATTCATAACAACCATTAGTATTTGCCATTTTGACACAAATTACATTTTCATAATGACAACTGTAATATTCTCTAAATAGATGCCATTGTTTGACACAGGCTCGGTAGTACAACCGTATTTCAGCCAATGACCATTATAAAATGTATATAAATCAATGCCTAAATAATCAGCAGCTCCGTGGATTTCTACTTCTGTGGCCCATGTGCCAACTTTACGCATGTTTGACACGCTGATATATTGGTCCACAGAGGAGTAGCCATCACGCAATAGTGTTGTTGTATTTAGAAGGGTTTTTTTCTAGCTGCTTCACAGTTGCAAACCTAATTTTTCTATGGTAATTTTGTGTGCCACTTATGGCCTGGGAAACTGCCCTAAAGAAACAGTTTGCCGTCTGCAATAATTTTGTCATTTTGGCACGGCTCACCTAATGGACCTACAGTTTTAGGATCTGCTACACCAGGCTTCTGAAACTCAGCCTTAATGAGTTTGCATAAGTCCTTACAAACACTTTCAGTAAGTGGATTGAAGGACAGGGCACTGTCTTGAACACTGGTACACAGCACATCTAAATCAACCACAGCGTCCTCCTGTTTGTTTGGGGGAACAGAAGAAGAAACTTCTGCGGCCTCTTGGCACTTTAAGCCCCTCAGATCAGCTGCAACAACATCAACACCAGTCAATTCAAACACTTTAAAAGACTCCCTGTTTGGGTCACCATAACAGGGCAGCCAACGCGCAAAAAAAATGACTGTACAAACTCATCAATGTGACTAAAATACACGACCACACTTTTACCATCCGCATCTCTACCATCCCATCAGTACTACGCGAGTGTGAATCAACCACAGCATAACGCCCATTGTCTTTATAACGGCACAAGCATTACCACAAAGTGTCATAATACATGTGTCGTACTGTGCAAACATCTGTTCTAAAGCACCATCTAAAGTTACCCACGCGCCCACCTCAATAAATTCATGCTCTACAACATTAGCAGCCCCATTAACCGGCTCACTGAAAGAAAATCTAAACTGCTGCCCGTCTATAACTGACTCATTAGGCAAATCTGCAACAAGTAAATACTCATGCCCACGAGTCAAGCCTTGATCACGAAGCTCGGTGTACAGTGCATCACCAAGATACAAAACGAAATCTAACTGAGCCTGATCCCATGAAAACACATTATGCACAGAGTGCTTAGCTAAAGCTACCAAAGACATCGCCATGCACTGTACACCATTATACTCAAACCTAGCATCGCCCTGATGAAAACTACCCCTATAGCGCAAGGAACACCGACGGGTACAACATCAGACTGTGCACAACAAGACTTATCTTTGTCAGAAGCTCCCTCCTCTTGGACAGCTGGAGGGCTGAGAAGAGAAGGCTGACTGGTCACAGAAGAAGGCAGAGAGGTCAGAACAGGGCTGCAGCAAGGAGACGGCGGGAGGGTCACAGGAGGGCTGATGTCCATGGCCTTAAAGATGCAAAGAAAATATATTATTACTGTGCCTTTAAACTAGTCAGGCTGTTACTGGACATTTTATGATACTAATAATAACAATAAAAATAAAAAACAAACTCACCTGGTCCGTCAACGTCCTCATTTGGTCCCTGGACCTGGTAAGTGACGTTCCTGGAGTCACTTCCACAACCCCCCGACTACAAAAAACATGCATACATTTGCCCGTATTCTGTTTAAATGATAAACATATTTGAGGAAAAAAAAAAAAAAACAAGAAGCAAAACAAACCTCGTCCTCCAGAAAGAATCCAGGATGATGACGCTGGTAGGGGGACGTTCCAGGTGTCACCTCCACCACAACTGCCTCCGCCTACAAAAACAATATATAATTAAAAAACAAGTACAGGCAACAATGTGTAAAAGGCAATCAACATAAAATGACAAACCTGGTCCTTCTTCATAGCAGGCATGAAGCTGGATGGTGAGCCGGGTCTCACCTCCACGTCCACCGGTGCCGCTTCCACCTTCATAAAATATATAAGTTCAATATTAGAAAAAAAACAAAACGTATTTGAAATTAAGTAAATTTCATGTCTTAACACTCACCTGCCGCTTGGGCCGGTGTCTCTTTGAGGAGGAAGCACCCTTGCGACGCCTCGCCGGAGACGTCTAAACCGCAAAAAGGATAAATAAGTTACTAGATGTCACACCAGGCAATTGTTTACTTTTACAATAAGCAAATGACAAGATGCTTACCTTCTTTCCCGAAGGAAAGGCGGCCACGTCCTCCCCAGAGCTGAGGTCAGATGGACAAATCTTGTCCATCTCGATCAGCATGGCGGGGCTGAAGAGGACAGGCGACAGGGGGATGGAGAAAACGGTCTCCACCTAACAACAAAGAAAATTGTATAAATCATTTATTTGAACAATGTTATTGTCAATAATTAAAGACAGGAATGACATTTACTAACCTCCTGTTGTACCAGGCGCCCCTTGGGACCCACAGGGGAGGTTGAGTCCATAGGCTGGTTCGGTAACAAAAATATACATTAGGAACTACAGAATAAGCTACTTGTGCTTAAAGACAAAAAAGTAACAATCTCTCACCTTTCCGCCGCGCACAACGGAAATAAAAACTCATGAGGGGGTGGTTGTGGTCGTGGCACTGGCAGCGGTCCAGTCACAACCACTCTGGCAAAGCCCTCCTGATGACTGTGCGAGGGCGGGGGAGGGGCGCCGCCACTGAGGACGCGGGGGAGGAGACCTCAAGCTGCCTGTAGCAAGCCTGCCACAGCAGCTGAACAAGGATCCCCATCCCGTCGCTGTCACTCAGGTGGATCTGAAACAAAATTATAACCAAATGTTACATATTACATAAAATCACACCGATAAAAAAAAAAAAAAAAAGATAGAAATTGGTCAAATGAGAAAGATTGTACTTACGCCATCCCTGCACCATAGCTCTCGTCGATGCAGGGGGAAATACTCGGCCACATGGGCGAAGGGGACGCCCATGCGGACTGACACCCGTGGTACTCCTGCCGAAGGAGGTCTGGATCTCCACGTTGCCAGCGAGGCGCGGTGGAAAATCCACGACACACACCTTAAAAAATAAATCACAATTTAGAAACTACAAAATACACATATTGTCAAAGGATTACAACATTTTTACATACCTTTGGCCAACGCCCGCAGACATACCCGAGGAGTCGGGCAAACTCCTCTGATGCCTCGTCGACCGTCCTGCTGGCCGTCAGGTTGTTGCACGGGGCCATGAGACACACCAGAGCAGGCTCTGAAGAGACAATAATTTGTTCAACTTTCTCAATGACACCTTACAAGGTTCAACTATTTAATGTTTACCACAGATGATATAATGGTCATTGCTATACTCACCTCTGGTGAGGGCGGTCCCCATCAGCTCCATGTGGAGGTCACGGGCACAACCTCCAGGAGTTGCGCTGATGCCAAAGGACAGGCAGCCCTCTGGCATCGGCACGATGCGATCAGCGACCGCACGCAGATGGGAGTTCCCGACAATCAGAACGAACTAAAAAAAAGAAGACAATATTTTACAATCCTCAATCAATCACTACTTCAGAATTTTGCCTCATACTGAAGCGCATAGACTTACCTTCTTGTCGGGAGACTCCGGCGGCAAGACCAACTTGTGGGGCTTCCCACTGGCTTGGAAGTCTTCCAGGGGTTGACCGAATGCCGAAAACCAGTACCGTGGCCTAAAAAAGAAGCATGTTGAAAAGAACTCAGCATTTACAAAACCAGACAGATATGCAAAAAACATACAGAAAAAACACTTACGGGTAACGGTCTCAGCACTGGCCGAAACAGGTGGACGGTGAACAGCCGTTGGAAGAGCAGGCTCCCCCGCAAGCTGCTCAGCCCTCCTCCTCTCCGCAGCAAGGGAGCGCTTCCATCCCTTGACCTTAGGCATCTGGAAATAAGTTATAATTGTTTTTAATTAAAATAAATACATGTAACATTTTAAGAGTCAAACCTAACCCTAAGCTAATGCATTGGAAAGTAAAGACACAGACATTTTTTTTACTTTAATGATTATGATTTAATGATGATAATTGTCACTGTAATAATGATGTGAAAGCTCCAATTTTTCTACTTGTGAGGCAAATTCTATGATCTTGTAGTTTTAATTACAAAAAAATCGCCTGGCTCTAGCAGCTTTAAGGTGAACTTGGCAAGCATGATCACATGGACTACACCCTCACCAGCAGTGACCAAACGACAACAGAAATGGGCTACAAAGCAAAGTAGTACATGGATCTAACTTAAAGACATTTAATAAATTGACATAAAACAAATATATAAGACAAAAGATAGTCTGCAATAAAACAATGACACAACCATGAGTAGAACAAGATTCAGGTCCAAAACCATCTCAAAATAGACTAAAGCAGACGTTAACCCAGGACACTATCTGCACACAGAATACTGGACCAGACCTGGTCAAAACCACAACTAAACCAAATCCTACAAGGGCTGAAAATGGTTCCTAAAAAACACAACATACAGTGTATACCACAAGTTTAAAGTAACATTCACACAGAAGGATCTCTCCAGAACTCAACCAGTATTTGACAAGAACAACAATAGGATCCAGCTACACCGGGACAGGACCGGACCAGGACCAGGACAAAATTTAAACAAAATTCATTATGACCCAGCATCAAATGTGAAAAGCACCATTTTACAATGACAAACCTAGACTAGGACTGGACCCAGACCAAGACTAGACCAGAACACAAGTGAAAAATACTATCTGTTCTGAGAGGCATAAAACCAAACCTAATAAAAACCACAACTAAACCAAATCCTACCACAACTCAAAGTGATTCCTAACTTTTTCATTTTTTGTTTTTAGTATGACAATGTACAATTACATTAAGCACAATGGCACAGATGCTTGTACCAGATTGTAGCTTTACAGCCAATTTCCATCTGACAAAACCTAACAAACACTGCACACAGTTTTATCCTAAGCTGCAAGTTTACAGTTACGTTCACACTCAAGGATCTCCTCAGAAATCAACCTTTAACACGAACAATGGGATGCAGCTACAACGAGATATTAGGCCCAACTAACACTTTAACAAACTAAACATTTATATCTGCATAAATATATACAACCCCAAGCTACTAGACCAAGACCAAACAAGAATATGACCATTTTTATGCACACAAAAGTATATAATATATAAGCCCAGTACTCGACACAGACAACAGGATGAGGCTCCCACAAAGCTACTAGGCCCCGCTAGCATTAGCCCCACTAGCTAACAGATTCATCCACAGAAATAAAGCCACACGTTACGAGACTAAACAAGAATATTACAAAAATATTAGCACTTCAATGTACAAAAACAGGCCCATCACAAAGCATTACACACAGTGGAAACTCCATAGATAAAAAGTTACATAATACCTAGCATTAGCCCCACTAGCTAACAGATTCATCCACAGAAATAAAGCCACACGTTACGAGACTAAAACAAGAATATTACAAAAATATTAGCACTTCAATGTACAAAAAACAGGCCCATCACAAAGCATTACACACAGTGGAAACTCCATAGATAAAAAGTTACATAATACATGATGAATTTTCACTACAACTACATTCAAACAACAAAACAGCTTAATTTTAACGCGCATTTAAAGCCAGAATAATTAGCCACAATAAGACAAAGGCTAGACTAACACTTTAACACACTAGAAAGTTGTATCTGCATACATACAGCCCGAAGTTATGAGACTGAGATTAAACAAGAATATTACCACTTTAATGCACACACATACATACACACGCACACACATATGCACATACACACGCACATACATGTACACACACACACATACACACACATATATGCACATACATACGCACACACATACATGTACACACACACGTACACACATATGCACATACATACGCACACACACATACACACATATGCACACATACATACGCACACACACATACGTACGTACACACACACACACGTGTACACACACACACACACGTGTACACACACACATGTACACACACGTGTACACACACACCATGTACACACACACATGTACACACACACACGTGTACACACACATGTACACACACACACGTACACACACATACATGTACACACACACACTACACACACATACATGTACACACACATACATGTACACACACACGTACACACACATACACGTACACACACACATACACACACACATACATGTACACACACACATACATACACATACTAGCACAGACTAACACTTGAACATACATACATAATTAGCCACAATAAGACAAAGGCTAGACTAACACTTTAACACACTAGAAAGTTGTATCTGCATACATACAGCCCGAAGTTATGAGACTGAGATTAAACAAGAATATTACCACTTTAATGCACGCACACACACACACACACACACACACATACGTACACACACGTGTACACACATACATACACACACGTGTACACACACACACACACACACGTGTACACACATACATACGTACACACACGTGTACACACACACACACACACACATATGCACATACATACGCACACATACACACACACACACACATGTATACACACACACGTGTACACACACGTGTACACACACACACGTGTACACACACACGGTGTACACACACGTGTACACACACACGTGTACACACACACACACACGTGTACACACACACACACGTGTACACACACATGTACACACACACACACATGTACACACACACACACACACACATGTACACACACACGTACACACACACACACGTGTACACACACATGTATGTACACACACGTACACACACGTACACACACATACATGTACACACACACACACATACACGTACACACACACATACACGTACACACACACATACACGTACACATACACGTACACACACACATGTACACACATACATGTACACACACACATACATGTACACACACATACATATACATGTACACACACACATACATACACATACTAGCACAGACTAACACTTGAACATACATACATAATTAGCCACAATAAGACAAAGGCTAGACTAACACTTTAACACACTAGAAAGTTGTATCTGCATACATACAGCCCGAAGTTATGAGACTGAGATTAAACAAGAATATTACCACTTTAATGCACGCACACACACACACACACACACATATACACACACACACGTACACACACATACGTACACACACGTACACACACGTGTACACACACACACGTACACACATATGCACATACATACGCACACATACATACGTACACACACGTGTACACACATGTGTACACACACATGCACACACACACACATACATACACACACACACACACACATATACACACACACACACATATACATGTACACACACATATACATGTACATACACACACACACACATATACACACACATACATATACATGTACACACACACATACATACACATACTAGCACAGACTAACACTTTAACATGCATACATAATTAGCCACAATAAGACAAAGGCTAGACTAACACTTTAACACACTAGAAAGTTGTATCTGCATACATACAGCCCGAAGTTATGAGACTGAGATTAAACAAGAATATTTACCACTTTAATGCACACACACACACACACACACACACACACACCACACACACACACACACACACACACACACACACACAAGGGCTGGGTATCACCAAGAAGCTGCCGATACGATACGTATCTCAATACAGTGCGATTTCGATACGATTCGATACGACACGATTCAAAAAAAAAAATAAAGGCCTTCACCTTACTTAAATGGTCAACCCAATTTTCACAAACCAAAAAAAAAAAAACACCCACCCAAAAAAACATTAAATGGTGCATTTATCTTCCATTTATGGAAGATTAAAAAACCCAATGAAGTGCTTTTTGATTAAGGCATGTTTCTAAGGGGGAGGAAGACATTTTCGTTTCTCTTGCTTCTCGCTTCTCTTATCGATACTAGGAAACAAAATAATCGATACCGTATCGATTTTAATAATATCGATACATATCGGTGTATCGATATTTTAGCACACCCCTAATACATATGCACACACACATATGTACACACATACATATGCACGCACACACACACACACACACACACACACACACACACACACACACACACACACACGTATACATGTACACACACACATATATCTAGCATTAGCGCCGCTACCTAACAGACTCGTCCACAGAAATACAGCCACAAGTTACGAAACCAAATAAAATTGTTTTCACTACAGCTTCATTCAACTAACAAAACAGCTTTATTTTAACACACATTTAAAGTGGACCAGGACTACACACCTGGACCAGACCCAGACTAGACCAGAACACAAGTGAAAAATCCTATCCGTTCTGAGACTCATAAAACCACGCACATGCGCAAAAACACACCTCATAGCAACAGCATAGCAACCACTTTTCCCGCTCTCTTGGAATAAGTGATATCATTGGCTGCTTCTAGGCTTTAAAATTTAGCTTAGCTTTTAGACAATACACGATGAATTTTCACTACAGCTTCATTCAATTAACAAAACGGCTTTATTTTAACACACATTTAAAGTGGACCACGACTACACCTGGACCAGACCCAGACTAGACCAGAACACAAGTGAAAAATCCTATCCGTTCTGAGACTCATAAAACCACGCACATGCGCAAAACACACCTCATAGCAACAGCATAGCAACCACTTTTCCCGCTCTTGGAATAAGTGATATCATTGGCTGCTTCTAGGCTTTAAAATTTAGCTTAGCTTTTAGACAATACACGATGAATTTTCACTACAGCTTCATTCAATTAACAAAACGGCTTTATTTTAAACACACATTTAAAGTGGACCACGACTACACCTGGACCAGACCCAGACTAGACCAGAACACAAGTGAAAAATCCTATCCGTTCTGAGACTCATAAAACCACGCACATGCGCAAAACACACCTCATAGCAACAGCATAGCAACCACTTTTCCCGCTCTTGGAATAAGTGATATCATGGGCTGCTTCTAGGCTTTAAAATTTAGCTTAGCTTTTAGACAATACACGATGAATTTTCACTACAGCTTCATTCAATTAACAAAACGGCTTTATTTTTAACACACATTTAAAGTGGACCAGGACTACACCTGGACCAGACCCAGACCCAGACTAGACCAGAACAGAACACAAGTGAAGAATCCTTTCCGTTCTGAGACTCATAAAAACCACGCACATGCGCAAAAACACACCTCATAGCAACAGCATAGCAACCACTTTTCCCGCTCTTGGAATAAGTGATATCATTGGCTGCTTCTAGGCTCAAAATTTAGCTTAGCTTTTAGACAATACACGATGAATTTTCACTACAGCTTCATTCAATTAACAAAACAGCTTTATTTTAACACACATTTAAGTGGACCAGGACTACACCTGGACCAGACCCAGACTAGACCAGAAACACAAATGTGAAAAATCCTATCTGTTCTGAGACTCGTAAAACCACGCACATGCGCAAAACACAGCATAGCAACAGCATAGCAACCCATTTTCCCGCTCTTGGAATAAGTGATATCATTGGCCGTTTTCTAGGCTCACTGCTTTCTGATTGGACAACACAGAGCACACTAGATCAGGTCTAAATCAGTACAACAAAACACAATAAAACATCTCAATACAGACTAAAGCAGACCTTAACCGGGACATCACACAGTTTTATCCTAAGATGAAGTTTACAGTCACGTTCACACATAAGGATCCCCACAACTCAACCTGGATTAACACGAACAACGGAATGCATCTGATGACGACCTACTAGGCCCACACAAACACTTAAAAGACACTAAAAAGTTACTTCTACATATATACATAAAGCCCAAAGCTACTAAACCACGACTAAACAAGAATATTACCACTTTTATGCATATTAAAATATATAAGCCAGTACTTAACAGACAAACAGGATGAGGCTGCAGGAGCTATTAGGCCCCGTTAGCATTAGCCCCGCTAGCATTAGCGCCGCTAGCATTAGCCCCGCTAGCATTAGCCCCGCTAGCATTAGCCCCGCTAGCATTAGCGCCGATTCATCCACAGAAATACAGCCACAAGTTATGAGAGTGAACAAGAAGATTACAACAATATTAGTACTTTAACGGACACAAAAACAACATACAGGCTCATATAAAGCATTAGACACACAGGACACAGTGGAAACTCCCAACCGAAAAACTTAGCTTAGCTTTAACACAATACACGATGAATTTTGACTAGCTTCATTCAACTAACTAAACTAAGCTTTATTTTAAGGACTCATTTGAATTAACTAGCAATGTAAAATAAAAGGTCAGATGTCTTACCTTTATCCTAAGTTCTGCGGGGCCCAAACGAGGACAAAACGGTGTGGGTATATTGTCCTCAGCAAAACGATTCACAAAAATCAAGACGGATCCACACAGGAGACAATCACGAACAATCGACTGACACGACAAAAAAAACACTAATTCCAGTGATCGATGATCGCAAATCGATGTGAAACACGCGGTTGAAAGGCGGTAAAAATGTGGTGAAAAAAGCTTTGAAAAAAGCAGAGAAATCTGCAGCTCAGTAGCCCCCACGAATAGAGAGA
>JAIEZT010000302.1:115764-180270 GCA_019594935.1 Periophthalmus modestus | reverse complement strand
AAATAGTAAAAGAGCCATCCTTTGAAGCTGCTACAATATGTGGACATGAACCGATCCAAAAGATTTGGATCTCAAAAAGAGCCGGATGTCCATCACTGCTGTCTACTCTTAAGCGAAGGCAGAAGCTGGAAACAGCGGTGAGGCGATATCGAATCTGATGATCACTAATTATATCACGATAAAGATTACAGTTGCTGACGCTTTTAAAAATGTCCTGGATGTGAAGAGTATAATTTCAAATTTTATGAGCAGGTTCCATGTTTAAACTGCTGTTTTGGTGTCGTACTTTGTCTTAAATGAAAAAAAAACAATGATCCAGACGACATCCTCAGGGGACAGAAGAAGCTCTGTCCTGCAACGATCTGGAGATTATAAAGACCATTTTTATCTGTCGGGATTTGTGTTTTTCATGATTTCTGTCCACTGGCAAAGATCCCAGTCTGTCTGTGTTTCTGTGCGTCTTTCCCCTTCCTTCTCTGTGTCCTTGCCTGGAGCGGAGACTCTGACACCACCCACTACACACCTGCAGCTCATCAGCAATCAAACCTCCACCTCGGGAGTACAAGGGCTTGAGGGCTGCTACACAGGCTGCCAGATCGTTATGGTCATCCTCCAGTTTATTCATCAGTGTATCCTCCGTGGTCCTGTTTCTTGGACCCACCCTGCACCTCCGCCTCCGACCCAGCTCTCTTCATGACCGGTACGAACACCTCCACCTCCAACCGAGCTTCCTACGACCTGTTCAAAGACGTCATCCTTCGACCCAGCTCTTACTAACTGCTCTATCAACCAACATTCACATTTCCTTGTTTGTAATAAACTCCCAGATGTTATCACAGTAAACGATATTATTGTTTATGGTGCCATCCCTTTTGGAGAACCACATCTCCTCTTTGACTCAAACCCAGAGCCAGTCTCGTGAGCAGTTCTTTGACTCGGTGGTTACAGTGGGAAAATCTAAGTCTATGTCCATCGCTATGACATAGATGGACATAGCTGTAAATTCTCCCTGATACATAGAGTTGTCATGGAGAAGTCAAACAGAAGGATCCAACTTTTCTTCTACCTCCTCACAAAACTGATCGTCATGTCATCCTCCAGTTTATTCATCAGTGTACCTTCCCGTTTCTTGGACCCACCCTGCACCTCATTCTTCGACCCAGCTCTCCAAGACCAGTACGAACACCTCATCCTTCGACCCAGCTCTCCAAGACCGGTCCAAGACCTCATCCTTCGGTCCACCAACACCTCATCCTTCGACCCAGCTCTCCAAGACCGGTACCAACACCTCATCCTTCGACCCAGCTCTCCAAGACCGGTACCAACACCTCATCCTTCGACCCAGCTCTCCAAGACCGGTACCAACACCTCATCCTTCGACCCAGCTCTCCAAGACCGGTACAAACACCTCATCTTTCGACCCAGCTCTTTAATACCTGCTCCGTCAACCAAAATTTACATTTCCTTGCTTGTAATAAACTTTGTCAAACTTTTACCCCGAGTCTATATCTTTGATCCCTAGGACTTTACCGCAATATCACAGTAAACGATTTTATGGTTTATGGGCCCATCCCTATTAAAGAACCAAATCGCATCTTCTCACTGACTCAAACCCTCGGTGGTTCCAGTGGGAAAAATGTAAGTCCATCGCCATGACGAACGCATTAGCTGGGCGTAACTTGGCGTAACTTGGCGTAACTGGGCGTAACTTGGCGTAACTTGGCGTAACTTGGCGTAACTTGGCGTAACTTGGCGTAACTTGGCGTAACTTGGCGTAACTTGGCGTAACGTAGCTGTTCCCAGTTTAAATTCAGCCTGATACATGTTGGTTGTCATGGCGCAGCTAAACCAAAGGGTCCAACTTTTCTTCTGCCTCCTCACAAAACTGGTCCTTTGTTACAAATAGTACACCTGTCACGATGATCACGATATTAACTCATCGTTCAGTATATTTTTAATGGAACAATCACTTTTGGGGGTTAGTATTTAGAGTAGGGACTTTTTCTTATTACAAGTCGGGAACTTTTTGTTATTTTTCCTTTTCTACGATTAGATTTGAGCTGCGGAGGGTTGAATAAATCCTTCTGTGACTCATTATAGATGTCCGTCACTTGCTTTTCTACGCAGAAATGTTGTCACTTTGCCTGGAACTTGAACACTCAGAATGTATAAGGTAAGTGAATAATAACTGAATGAACTAAGTCAGTTTTTTTCACGTTTTCAAGGCAGTAAAAAACAGGTCCAGGGTCTGTGATCTATAGAAAACATATAGGAAAGCAGTCACTCATGTAGAAATAAATAGTACTTAATTAAATCTGTAATTAACGTCCACAGTCGGGCTCCCATGGACACCAGGCCAGGGGAAAAAGATCATCAAGATTATAAATGCACAAAGGAAATTTAAAAATGAACAGATGAATTAAATCTGATCCTGTCTGAGATACAAGTGTTAGTGCTGTGATCATATTATTTTAATCTGTGAGGGATTCTTCTGCAGCCGCTTTCATTTCATGTTTGAAAAAGGATTTTTGCTACAAGCTCTTTTCTAACTTTAAAACTCATGAAAAAAAAAAAAAAAATCATGACAAATGCCAAAAATTCTGAAAAGTAACTGATAATATTGCGTTTTTGGATTCAGAGAAAATCTTTTTTTTTTTTTTCTTTATTTTTTTTTTTAACATAAAAAGTAGAAGTCATTCTGAAGAAGCTCTGTTATGAGAATTCAACTTAAAATTGCAGCTGCTGCACTGAGCCACTGTGTCAGGAAGGGCATCCGGGCAAAATCACAGTGAAAACTTTTTTTTTTATATTAAGGTATTTTATTTATTTCATTATTAAATGATAATTTTTTATTTCATTTATTTTTGTGTTTAATGTAATATTTATTTATTTGTTTGTTTTTTTATTTATGTACTATTATTATTATGATTATTATTATTTTTCGGTTTTAATTGAATTTTTTATTTAATTAATATTAATTTATTTGTTTTTTCATTTATTTATTATTATTATTATTATTATTATTATTATTATTCCTCTCGTGCGAGCTCTCATGTTTCTTTTTCAAGCGACAGTACCGGCTCCTAATTTCTCTTCAAAGTTGTAAAAGTTGTAAAATGGCGCTGCTGCTGCAGAGTTTTTGTTCGTAACCTTGCTAAAAATCATTTTCCTCCTGCTGCAGAAGGAGAGAGACCACAGGCTGCTCTGAAAATGACCCCGCAGACTGGGCCATAATAATCATTTTACCTTCTCTCATTAAATTTTCATGGTACTGGTCCAGTTCAGCCATACATCTCCTCCTCCAGACCTCCATCTGTCAGGGCCCACGCAGCCGGCTCTCCCCCAGACAGAGGCGCTCTCTCTGGGCCGACACGCTGCAGCTCCTGGATGTGAGGCTTTTGTCAGGGGTTTAATTATGTTTTTTCAGAATATTTTGATCATAAAGGGGTTTGTTGTTTTGCTCCAGTTTAGTTCTGGTTTAATAATGATCTAATCCAGGTTTAGTCCAGGTTTAGTCCAGGTTTAGTCCTACTTTAGTCCTACTTTAGTCCTGGTTTAGTCCTGGTTTAGTCCTGGTTTAGTCCTGGTTTAGTCCCGGTTTAGTCCCGGTTCAGTCCCGGTTCAGTCCCGGTTCAGTCCCGGTTCAGTCCTGTTTCAGTCCTGGTTTAGTCCCGTTTCAGTCCTGGTTTAGTCCCGTTTCAGTCCTGTTTCAGTCCCGTTTCAGTCCTGTTTCAGTCCTGTTTCAGTCCCGGTTTAGTCCTGGTTCAGTCCCGGTTCAGTCCTGGTTCAGTCCTGGTTTAGTCCTGGTTTAGTCCTGGTTTAGTCCTGTTTCAGTCACGGTTTAGTCCCGGTTTAGTCCCGGTTTAGTCCCGGTTTAGTCCCGGTTTAGTCCTGGTTTAGTCCAAGCCTGATCCTGAACATTCAATTACTAAAAACTGTATTTAATATTTTTGTTTTTTTTGTTTTTTTAATTTGCAGTATCATTTCGGAGACAGATTTATTTTTCACGAAACCAACCAAACCTCGTCGTATCAGCAGGAATTCTTTGGTAAAAATGACCTCCCATAATTTAAACGTATAAGTTGTAATCTCCTGGAGCCGTACATCTCCTCCTCCTGCAGACCTCCATCTCTCAGGGCCCACGCCGCCGCCTCTCCCCCACACAGAGGCGCTCTCTCTGGGACGTGACGTGAGCGATGGCGCCTGGTTCTCCTGGTTCTGGGTTTGTCCCTTTAAAAGATTCGGCTCCATAAATCACAGCAGGTTTCACTCATCCTCTGATAGATTCATGTTCTCTGCTCTGACTGATGGGAAGGCCTCAAATTATGGAAGAAACTGGAGCTAGATTTGAGTAATTTAAGTCGTACTGCGGAACTTTTTTGGCGGAGGAGTCGTTACCAGACTTATGTAGGGTTTTTTTCTTCATTTTTATGCATTTTTCTCCAGTGCGACTTATACTCCAGAGCGACGAGAAGTCCAGAAAATACAGTACGGTTGGTAAAAAGAATCGAAAATCAGACACTAACTTTAGTGTGAGCTAAACTTCACATGGAGACGAGCAGGGCGAGTTACAGGTCAGATCTGTGAAGAGGCGAACATGCTCACAGTAACAAGGAGGGGTTTTCTGAGAGGAGAGAGGGAGGAAGAGAGGAGAGAGGAGAGAGGGAAGAAAGAAGAGAGGAGAGAGGAAGGAAGAGAGGAGAGAGGGAGAGAAGGAGGAGAGGGAAGAAAGAAGAGAGGAGAGAGGGAGGAAGAGAGGAGAGAGGAGAGAAGGAAGAGAGGAGAAGGAAGAAAGACGAGAGGAAAGAGGGAGGAAGAGAGGGGAGAGGGAAGAGAGGGAGAGAAGGGAGAGAGGAGAGGGAAGAAAGAAGAGAGGAAAGAGGGAGGAAGAGAGAAGTAAGGAGAGAAGGAAGATCGAAGAGAGGAGAGGGACAAAAGAAGAGAGGAAAGAGGGAGAGAAGGAAGAAGAGAGGGAGAGAGAAGAGAGAGTACAAAGAGAGGAGAGGCGGAAGATAGAATAGAGGAGAGAAGGAAGAGAGGAAAGAGGAAAAAGGAAAGAGATAAGAGGGAAGAAAGAAGAGAGGAGAGAGGGAGGAAGAGAGAAGAGAGGGGAGATCGAAGAGAGGAGAGAAAAAAGAAGAGAGGAAAGAGGGAGAGAAGAACGAAGAGAAGGAAGGTAGAAGAGAAGAGAGAGAGAGAGAGAAGGAGAGAAGAGAGGGAATAAAGAGAAGAGAGGGGGAAGATGGAATAGAGGAGAAACAGAGGAAGAGAGGAAAGAAAGAAGAGGGAAGAGAGAAGAAAGAAGATAGGAGAGAAGGAGGACGAGAGGAGAGGGAAAAAGAAGAGAGGAAATAGGGACAGAGGGAAGGTAGAAGAGAGGGAGAGAGAAGAGAGGGAGCAAAGAGAGGAGAGGGGGAAGATGGAATAGAGGAGAGATGGAGGAAGAGAGGAGAGGGGGAAGATCAAAGAGAGGAGAGGGAAGCAAGAAGAGAGGAAAGAGGGAGAGAAGAAAGAGAGAAGAGGAGGAGGAGCAGGTTCGGGTTTGATCCCCGGGTCGTCCTTTCTATGTGGAGTTTGCATGTTCTCCTTGTGTCAGGGTAGGACTGAGGAAAGAAGAGAGGAAAGGGAGAAAAAAGAAGAGAAGAGAAAGGGAGAGTAGGAGGACGAGAAAGGAGAGGGAGAGAGAAGAACAAAGAGAGGAGAGGGGGAAGATAGAATAGAAGAGAGACGGAGGAAGAGAGAAGAGGGAAGAAAGAAGAGAGGAGAGACGGAGGTCGAGAAGAGAGAGGGAAGATAGAAGAAAAGAACGAGGGAGAGAAGGAAAAAGAGAGGAGAGGAGGAAGAAAGAAGAGAGGAGAGAAGGAGGAAGATTAAGGAAGCGCTAGGTAAATTTGTCTAATGCCATACTGTGGAACATTTCAGGCAAAACAAGACCATCTCCATGGAGACCAGCAGGTGGAGGCAGGTTTAAAGTGACTGGTATTTATCTGTTTTTGATGAAGTTGTTACTGAAAAAAAAAACCCAAAACATTCTGACCTTTTTTTTTTTTTTTTTTGACAGTTTTGTGATTTCCGTGAGTACATTTCGTGTTAAATTTCCCATCATGCCGAGCGTCTTCTTTTGATGCTTGACTCCAGTCGATCAAATTGAAAGAGCTCATTTGCATAGTTTAATTAATACACGCTCTCCGGGTGATTAGCTGCCCCGGGTTAGCGTTAGCGACGTGATTAGCTCGGGGTTAGCACTGGGGCTAACTCCTAAAGGTCCAGTCTCCACACACACGTGTAACGAGGGAGTCGGCCAGAGCTGCCAAACATCTACAAGAAAATACACAACGACGGAGATCCATGTTCCACACTATGGCATTAAACTTACCCGTCAGTGACACCACCAGGCCAAGGTACAATTCAGATCTGTGGAAAGGCGACTCCGCTCACAGCAAGACATTTTCAAAGCAAAAAAAAAAAAAACATCTGTAACTGGACTGATGCTGTTTAAAGCCATACAGTGGGACATTCCAGGAGAACAAATGACATCTCCATGGCGACAAGCAGTATTTTACTTCTATGGGGTATAAAAGAGGAGGTATGTACTTCTGTGGGGTATTAAAGAGGAGGTATGTACTTCTGTGGGGTATTAAAGAGGAGGTATGTACTTCTGTGGAGTATTAAAGAGGAGGTATGTACTTCTGTGGGGTATTGAAGAGGAGGTATTTACTTCTATGTGGTATTAAAGAGGAGGTATGTACTTCTGTGGGGTATTAAAGAGGAGGTATGTACTTCTGTGGGGTATTAAAGAGGAGGTATGTACTTCTGTGGGGTATTAAAGAGGAGGTATGTACTTCTGTGGGGTATTAAAGAGGAGGTATGTACTTCTGTGGAGTATTAAAGAGGAGGTATGTACTTCTGTGGAGTATTAAAGAGGAGGTATGTACTTCTGTGGGGTATTAAAGAGGAGGTATGTACTTCTGTGGGGTATTAAAGAGGAGGTATGTACTTCTGTGGGGTATTAAAGAGGAGGTATGTACTTCTGTGAGGTATTAAAGAGGAGGTATGTACTTTTGTGGGGTATTAAAGAGGAGGTATTTACTTCTATGGGGTATTAAAGAGGAGGTATGTACTTCTGTGGGGTATTAAAGAGGAGGTATGTACTTCTGTGGGGTATTAAAGAGGAGGTATTTACTTCTATGGGGTATTAAAGAGGAGGTATGTACTTCTGTGGGGTATTAAAGAGGAGGTATGTACTTCTGTGGGGTATTAAAGAGAGGAGGTATTTACTTCTGTGGGGTATTAAAGAGGAGGTATGTACTTCTGTGGGGTATTAAAGAGGAGGTATGTACTTCTGTGGAGTATTAAAGAGGAGGGGTATGTACTTCTGTGGAGTATTAAAGAGGAGGTATGTACTTCTGTGGGGTATTAAAGAGGAGGTATGTACTTCTGTGGGGTATTAAAGAGGAGGTATGTACTTCTGTGGGGTATTAAAGAGGAGGTATTTACTTCTATGTGGTATTAAAGAGGAGGTATGTACTTCTGTGGGGTATTTAAAGAGGAGGTATGTACTTCTGTGGGTATTAAAGAGGAGGTATGTACTTCTGTGGGTATTAAAGAGGAGGTATGTACTTCTGTGGAGTATTAAAGAGGAGGTATGTACTTCTGTGGAGTATTAAAGAGGAGGTATGTACTTCTGTGGGGTATTAAAGAGGAGGTATGTACTTCTGTGGAGTATTAAAGAGGAGGTATGTACTTCTGTGGAGTATTAAAGAGGAGGTATGTACTTCTGTGGGGTATATAAGAGCTGTGTTTGTGGAGTACTTTATCGTCCTTCAAATGTTCTGCTTTATTCTTTTCTGCGACAGAACGTTGTGTCGAGCTGTTTTCAGGGTCAAGGCTCCGGCTCCGAGTCTGAGTCTGAGTAAAATCATAAAGACGAGGAACAGACTGAACTTGAGCCGTTTTCATCCTGTTGTTTCTGGAGTAAAAAAAAACGGCAGATTTTTCACGTCCTACAGAAACAATTCAACTTTTACTTTTACAAACTTCAAACATTTACAACAATGAAATAACAAGCTCTTCCTCTCTCTCCTCTTTTCCTCTCTCCTCTCTCCCCTCTCTATCTGTCTCTCACTTTACTCTCCTCTCTCTCTCCTCCTCTCTCACTCCCCGTCTTTTCCCTTCTTTCCTCCCTTTCTCTCTCCCTCTTTTTCCCTTCTCCTCTTTCTCTCCCTCTCACCTCTCTATGTCCCTTTCTTTTCCCCCTTTGCCTCTCTCCTCTCCATCCCTCTGTTACTCACTTTTTCCCACTCTCCCCTCTCTCTCCCTTCCTCTCTTTTTCCCTCCTCTCCCCTCTCTGTCTCCCTCTTCACCTCTCTCTTCTCTTTTCCCTTCTCTCCTCTATTTTTATCTCTCTCTCCTGCTCTTTTTTCTTTCTCCCCCCTTTGTCCCTCTCCTCTCTTTCTCTCCCTGTCCCTCTCCCTGTCCCTCTCTCCCCTCTCTCTCCCTCTCTTTCTCCCTCTTTCGCTCAAAGTTCTCATCCCTCTGTATTAACATGGTTTTTAATAAGTCTCTTTCTCCCTCTCTCCTCTCTCCCTCTCTCCTCGGTCTTTCCCCCTCTCTCCTCTTTCTCTCTCTCTCTCTCCCCTCTCTCCCCCTCTCTTTCTCTCTCTTTCTCTCTCTTTCGCTCAAAGCTGTCATCCCTCTGTATTAACATGGTTTTTAATAAGTCTCTTTCTCCCCCTCTCCTCTCTCCCTCTCTCCTCTGTCTTTCCCCGTCTTTCCCCCTCTCTCTCCTCTCTCTCCCCCCCTCTCCCCCTCTCTTTCTCCCTCTCTTTCACTCAAAGCTCTCTCATCCCTCTGTATTAACATGCTTTTTAATAAGTCTTTTTTCACTCTCTTCTCTTTCTCTCCCTGTCCCTCTCTCCCCTCTCTTCCTCTCTTTCTCCCCCTGTCTGCCTCTCTTCCTCTCTCCCCTCTCTCCTTCTCTTTCTCCCTCTTTTCCGCTCAAAGCTCTCATCCTTCT
The DNA here is from genome assembly GCA_019594935.1 of Periophthalmus modestus. Lineage (NCBI taxonomy): Eukaryota > Metazoa > Chordata > Actinopteri > Gobiiformes > Gobiidae > Periophthalmus > Periophthalmus modestus. The sequence continues at coordinate 171,254 of JAIEZT010000302.1, read as the reverse complement.
GTATTAACATGCTTTTTAATAAGTCTCTTTCTCCCTCTCTCCTCTCTCCCTCTCTCCTTTGTCTTTCCCCCTCTCTCTCCTCTCTCTCCCCCCTCTCCCCCTCTCTCCCCCTCTCTTTCTCCCTCTCTTTCACTCAAAGCTCTCATCCCTCTGTATTAACATGCTTTTTAATAAGTCTTTTTTCATTTGGGACAAAATGAGCTTCTTCTTTTGAACATGATCTGACTTCAAAGTCAAACAAAACGAACTTTAAACAAAGAGACAGAGAGAAGGAGAGAAAGAGAGAGGGAGAGAAGGAGAGAGGGACAAAGAGAGAGAGAGAGGGAGAGCAGGGACGGACATAAGGAGGAGCGACGGAGGGGAGGGAATGACAAAGAGACCACGGATGGATAGAGGGAGGAAAGTGAAAGGGAAGCAAGAAAAGAAAAAAAAGGGATAGAGACAGAGAGGAAGCATGAGGGAAAAGAAGAACAGACAGAGGAAGAAAAGAGATAAAAGAGGGACAGAGTTAAGGAGGAAAGTGAGGGAGGCTTGGAGAGATAGAGAAGGAGGAGGGATGGAGGAGAGAGGGAGAGACTGAGAGACCAAGAATGGATAGAGGAGAGGGGAGCAAGAAAAGAAAGAAGAAGGGATAAATATCGAGAGCAAATGTGAGAGAGAGGAATAGGAGGACAGACAGAGGGAGAAGAGTAAGAGAAAGAAAGAGAAGGAAGACAAAGGAGAGAGGGAAAAGGGGTGAGACAGAAAGAGAAAGAGAAGGCAAAAACAGAAAGGAGAGGGAGATAGAGTGAGAGAGGAAGGACAGACAGAGGAAGAAAAGTAAGAGAGAGAGAGAGGGAGAGAAGAACAGAAAGAGAGAAGACACAAAGGAGAGAGGGAAAAAGAGAGAGAAGGCATAAAAGAGAGAAAGGAGAGTGAGGCGTGAGAGAGCTTGTATACACAGAGGACGGAGAGAAAGATGAAGGATTAGAGAAAAGAAAGAGGGATGCAGTGGGTAAAACAGGAGGACTGTGTTATTCAGGGTAAAACTCTGGAGAGCTCCTCGTTCGGGGGCAGATCTCAGACGGTTTTCTGTTACGATGATTTTTTTTTAATCTCTTCTCTCAAAATGATGAAAATAGTTGAGGATGAAATGATGTTTTACCACAAGGATCTGGACGGAGGACGAGCTCAGTCCTTCAGGGCCTGTCCCGGGGCAGACTGACCCCGTCATGGCTGCTGTTCTGCGCATGTGGACACTTATCTCCATTCTACACCTTAGCCCTGTGTTTTAGCCCTTCACTTACATGTAGCGTGTCACCAGAGCGACTCAGTGAGAATATAACGACTTTTAGCTTGAAAAATTCCATATTGTGGCATTATAACGTCTCATAAGGTAAATTAGACGACACTTAGCCTCATGTTGAAGGAGAAGAGACACAGAAGACTGAGGCTGAGGGGAAGGGAGGCGCAAAAGAGAATTGGTATTGGACCTTTTTTAAATTTCCAATGTAAATCAGCTTTATTTTCTAGAATTTTTATACTTTGCATATTTTATTTATGTATGTATTTATGTATGTATTTATGTATTTATTTATGTATTCATTTGTCTATTTATTTGTGTATTTATTTGTATATTTATTTATGTATTTATTTGTGTATTTATCTGCATATTTATTTATTTATCTATTTTTATGTATGTATTTATTAGTGTATTTATTTGCATATTTATTTGTGTATTTATGTATTTATTTGTGTATTTATCTGCATGTTTATTTACTTACTTACATATTTATTCATTTACTTACATATTTATTCATTTATCTATTTATTTATTTATTTATTTATTTGTGTATTTATTCATTTATTATTTCCTTCATTCATTCATTCATTCGGTACAATACATGTTACTGAACAGACATGATACGACATAAAAGTAAAAACTCCAGATTATGGTCAAAACTTCATGTCTGAGCTGAGAGTCACAAAAATAAAAACTGCACATTTCTGATTATTGCACCGTCCAGAACACGGAGCCTCTTCATATTTGACTTTTCACATGTTCAAAACGACAGATACAAATGTTTTGGATAATGGCAGAACAGCGAGTCGTGCTTCAAAGCAGGAGGGTTTGAGGTTTGATCCCCAGGTCGTCCTGTCTGACTGGAGTTTGCATGTTCTCCTTATGTCTGTGTGGGTGGAGTTTACATATTCTACTTGTTTCTATGTGGGTGGAGTTTACATATTCTACTTGTGTCTGGGTGGAGTTTGCATGTTCTCCTTATGTCTGTGTGGAGTTTGCATGTTCTCCCTGTGTCTGTGTGGAGTTTGCATGTTCTCCTTATGTGTGGGTGGAGTTTGCATGTTCTTGTGTGTGGGTGGAGTTTGCATGTTCTGCCTGTGTGGAGTTTGCATGTTCTCCTCGTGTGTGGGTGGAGAATGCACGTTCTCCTCGTGTGTGGGTGGAGTTTGCACGTTCTCCTCGTCTGTGGGTGGAGTTTGCATGTTCTTGTGTGTGGGTGGAGTTTGCATGTTCTGCCTGTGTGGAGTTTGCATGTTCTCCTCGTGTGTGGGTGGAGTTTGCATGTTCTCCTCGTGTGTGGGTGGAGTTTGCATGTTCTCCTCGTGTGTGGATGGAGTTTGCATGTTCTCCTCGTGTGTGGGTGGAGTTTGCATGGTCTCCTCGTGTGTGGATGGAGTTTGCATATTCTCCTCGTGTGTGGATGGAGTTTGCATATTCTCCTCGTGTGTGGGTGGAGTTTGCCTGTTCTCCTCGTGTGTGGGTGGAGTTTGCATGTTCTCCTTGTGTATGTGTGTAATTTGCATGTTCTTCTTGTGTGTGGATGGAGTTTGCATGTTCTCCTTATGTGCGGGTGGGTTTCATACATATCCTGTTCACATAAATGGACGCTAACAGTCGCTAACCTGTTAGCCGCCGCATTTTAAACAGAAGAACATGAGCTCCTCGTCTGGCTCCAGTTCACTTTACGCTGAAAAGCCGTGTCCCGTCTCTCTGTGCTGCAGTGAGCCTCGTTATTTCGGTCTTAAAATGTTCGTTTAACCTCGCTCTCTGCTAACGCGGCGGAGCGGGTTGCTACGATACTCGCTCGCGCTCAGAAATCCAAAGACGGGACTCGGCTCCAAATTGGCCTGGACGAGCTTCATCTGACGGGAGCCGGACGCCACGGGAGACGTCACACTCACTTAGTCCACGTCTTCATTCAGTCTGTGGGTTAATGGAGGATTTTTGGAGGCACTAAATGTATCTGCAAACCTCTGGACCTGTGCGTGACCCGCTCCTCCGTGAAGTGTGATTAGATAAAGCTGCTCACAGACGGAGGGAGGAGCTTTGAGACAGAAAGACTCAGACTGAAAGAAAGATATCGCTGCTTTTGGGTCATGGCCTAAGAATAATGAAGCATTTTTTCCAGTTTCGGATGCCTCCTCTCTTTCTTTCTCTCCCTCCTCTCTTTCTGTCCCTCTCCACCTCTCTCCCTCTTTCTCTACCTCCCTCTCCCTCTCTCGTCCTCCTCTCTTTCTGTCTTTCTCTCTACCTCCCTCTCTCTCCCTCCTCTCTGTCTCTCTCCACCTCTCTCCCTCTTTCTCTACCTCCCTCTCCCTCTCTCTTCCTCCTCTCCTTCTGTCTTTCTCTACCTCCCTCTCTCTCCCTCCTCTCTGTCTCTCTCCACCTCTCTCCCTCTTTCTCTACCTCCCTTTCCCTCTCTCTCCCTTTCCCTACTCTCTCTCTCCCTCCTCTCTCTCTCCCTCCTCTCTCTCTCTCTCTCTCTCTCTCCTCTCTCTTTCTCTCCCTCCTCTCTCTTTCTCTCTCTCCTCTCTCTTTCTCTCCCACCTCTCTCTTTCTCTCCCACCTCTCCTTCTGTCTCTCTCCACCTCTCTCCCTCTTTCTCTACCTCCCACTCCCTCTCTCTCCTCTCTTTCTCTTCTCTTCTGTCACTCTGTAATACTGTGTAAATCTTGTGTAGTAGGGCTCTGCTTTGACACCTTTCTTTCTTTTCTTCTTTCTTTCTTTCTTTCTTTCACAGATGGAGCTGTCTGTTTGAGCCTGTAGGGGGCGCTGTGTCTCTCTTGTCTTTTAGATGTAGCTGTCTGTTGGAGCCTGTAGGGGGCGCTGTGTGTCAGACGCTGAGGGACGGGGGTGCTAGCGTAGCGGCGGGATGCTAACGAGCGTATCCGTCAGCGTGGAGATCTACGGCGACAAACGAGGAGCCCCCCGAACAAGAGCTCGTCAACACGGCAATCAGAGAGAATTCACCTGAGACGGTCTGAAGAAACGGAGAGAGAGAGGAAGAGAGATAGAAGAGAGGAGAGGGGGAGAGAGGGAGGAAGAGAGAAGAGAGGAGAGGGGGAGACAGGGAGAGAGGGAGAGAGGAGAGAGGAAGACACGGCAATCAGAGAGAATTTACCTGAGACGTCTCCGAAGAGAAACAGAGAGAGGAAGAGAGAGAGAAGAGAGGAGAGGGGGAGAGAGGGAAGAAGAGAGGAGAGAGGAGAGCGGGAGAGAGAGAGGAAAGGAAGACACGGCAATCAGAGAGAATTCACCTGAGACGGTCTGAAGAAACAGAGAGAGGGAGGAAGAGAGAAAGAAGAGAGGAGAGGGGGAGAGAGGGAAGAAGAGAGAAGAGAGGAGAGAGGGGGAGAGAGGGAGAGAGAGGAGAGAGGAAGACATGGCAATCAGAGAGAATTCACCTGAGACGGTCTGAAGAAACAGAGAGAGGAGAGAAAGAAAGAAAGAGAAAGAAAGAAAGAAGAGAGGAGAGGGGGAGAGAGGAAAGAAGAAAGAAAAGAGGAGAGGGGGAGAGAGGGAGAGAGGGAGGAAGAGAAGGAGAGAGAAGAGAGGAAGACATGGCAATCAGAGAGAATTCACCTGAGACGTCCTGAAGAAACAGAGAGAGAGAACGAAAAGAGAGAAGAAGGGGAGGAAGAGAGGAGAGAGGGAAGGAAGAAGAGAGGAGAGAGGGAAGAAACAGAGAGAAGAGAAAGGAAGACCAGAAGAGAGGAGTGAGGGAGGAAGAGAGGGAAGAGAAAAGAGGGGAGAGATGGAAGAAGGGTAAGGGGGGCAGAGGGGTAAGAGAGGAGAGAGGGAGGGAGATAGGGAAAGAGAGGAGAGACAAGGAGGGAGGGAGAGAAGAAAGGAGGAAAGGGAGAGAAGAGGAGAGGGTAAAGAAAAAGAAAGAGGGCGGAGAGAATGAGGGAGAAGGGTAGAGAGAAGGAAGGAGGAAAAAGAAGGAGACTGAGGGAGAAGAGAGGGGGAAGGGAAGACAGTAAAAAGAGGAGAGGAAGAGAGAGACGGGGTAAAGGGGAGAGAGGGATGAAAGAGAGAAGTAAAAGGGAGAGAGAAGAGACAGATGGGGTGGTTTTAATTTTGAAAAGTGGATACGTGACATTTTAAAACCGGGAGTCTGACTTCTTTGGAACAATCACAAGAAGGAAAGAGCAGGGGGCGGAGTCAGGGGCGGAGTCATGGGTCGGGGGGCGGGGTCAGGGGCGGAGTCGGGCGATGGGTGAAAATGACATTTTCTGAGCTTCAATTACAGAAAAATAATGAATTAATACTGTCAGAACATTGTTAAAAGTATTAAAGAGAAGCTAAGTCCCTCCCCCTTCAGAGCACCATGACAACACAATCAGCCTCATCTCACTAATGAAACTACTGCACATACACCAGGTTTGTGAAGTCGTAGTGAACAGTTTTGTCTCATGTTTTTTTGTAGATTTATGGAGGATTGTCGTGTGGAGCATGGGTGATGTAGACTTGTGGGCGGAGCCTTGTACAAATCTTACAGCTAACCATAAGGAGGGTTTGAATAGGGCCTGGGAGAGATCACTAGATTGCTCAAATATGCATGGATGACATCTAAAACCTCTTCAGATATGTTGAAGGAACAGCGTTATAACGTGGTAGAAAGTTTTTTAGTTTTTTAAAAAAGTCAATTTAGCATAATACCTCCTCTTTAAAGTCAGTTTGATTTGTTATGTCGCCTTTAATAATTGCACAGTTCTGCAGAAAACATTGTGATAAATACTCTCATGCTCTGAGAACAAGTGTAAAGGCGGCGACATAAAAGTTTCTCTGCAATAAAACGTCAGCACAAACGTGACTGTTGCCAAATAGAACCGGGAAGAGTGTGGTGCGAGGGCGACGGAGCAGTGAGGGTTTCTTAATACTTCATAATGACTAACAAACATGTGGCTAAAGAGGAGCTGAGATCAGGAACTGAAACTAAACCACGCGACGCTACAGCGGGTTAGGCCCCAACACAACCGTCTGTTGTCTAAAAAGTCGAGATTTTTTTGTACATCGAGGCTAGCAGTTATAGCGGCTAATTTAGAGCCACGTTCTGCCCGTGAGTATCATAGCAACCAAAGAGCCAATCCAGAACCAGGATGCTGAAGCAAGGAGCAAGCGCTTAGCAACACTGTCAATCAAACCTGTTGCTAACGTGAGCGACCTCGGGGAAAGAAGGACCTGATTTGTCTGTTATTAATGTTCATATCTTGATTTATGGACAAAATACACTGGTCCCTGGTTTATCGAGGGGGTTATGTTCTAAAAAATAATCCGCAATAGGCAAAATCTGTGAAGTATCAGCTTCATTTTTTACATTATTCTATATGTTTTGTGACTGTAAAACCCCTCACCACACACTTTATACACTTTTCTCACACAGGCATTAACATTTTCTCACATTTCTCTCTTGTTTAAACACAAAGTTCAAACCTTCGTCGGTGCCTTTGTCGGTGCAGAACGTTTCATCGACATTGTGGGTTTTGTCGGGGAGAAAAATGCAAACATACAGCACTTCAGAGTCACACTGATCCAACATTTATGTAAATTGTCTCTGACACATTCTGTACTGTACAGGAGACACGGAGGAGACTGATGGACAATGGTCTACAGTCCCTCAGCCAATCAGGACGCAGAACACAATGGTCTACAGTCCCTCAGCCAATCAGGACGCAGAACACAATGGTCTACAGTCCCTCAGCCAATCAGGACGCAGAACACACATGGTCTACAGTCCCTCAGCCAATCAGGACGCAGAACACAATGGTCAACAGTAACTCAGCCAATCAGGACGCAGAACACAATGGTCTACAGTCCCTCAGCCAATCAGGATGCAGAACACAATGGTCTATAGTCCCTCAGCCAATCAGGACGCAGAACACAATGGTCTACAGTCCCTCAGCCAATCAGGACGCAGAACACAATGGTCTACAGTCCCTCAGCCAATCAGGACGCAGAACACAATGGTCTACAGTCCCTCAGCCAATCAGGACGCAGAACACAATGGTCTACAGTCCCTCAGCCAATCAGGACACAGAACACAATGCATACTCATACACTTAAAAAAAAAAAAAACATGCAAAATAGCACTAAATAAATGCACGAAACAGCGAGAGGATGAAAGGTGATGGACGAGGGAGGGACGACTGTAGTGAAATAAAAACCCCGGGATCATGTAGAGGGTTAATACGAACATTTAAGACCGAAATGACGAGTCTGACAGCAGCAGGTACAGAGAGAGGAGACACAGATTTTCAATAGAAAGTGAATTGCAGCCAGAGTCGATGGAGCCAGAAGCGCGGCTCATGATCATTTCCTATTTGGATCATAGCAGCTAGCAGGTTTAGCCATGTCCATTAGATTATTTCAGTGAGACTTCTGCTCGTTTCCCGATGGACCATAAGTGTCCTTGATTGGCTAATCCACCTGTCAATCACACCCATCTGAACTCAGGGACCAGACTCACATCTCTGTAAAATATTGAAGAAGGTTCAAATCTCACACTACACATCACAGCTCTATCTGAATCCACGCTTAAATGATTAAACTGAACCAGGACTAAACCAAAACCAGGTCAGGACTAAAGTAGAACCAAGACCGGACTAAACGAGGTCTAAACGAGGTCTAAACCAGGAGCAAATCAGGACCAAATCTAAACATCAGATCAACAAGTTCAAGTCTAAACCAGGAACCAAGTGAGAGGAAGTGTTTAAACCCAGGACTAAACAAGAACTGAACCAGGACTAAGAGAGGGGCTGAAGACTAAATCAGGACTAGATTAAACCACAAAGGTTTAAATCAGGACTAAATCAGGACTAAACCAGGACTAAACCAGGACTAAACTAGGCCTAAACCAGGTCTAAACCAGGACTAAACCAGGGACTAAGCTAGGTCTAAACCAGGATTAAACCAGGACTAAATCAGGACTAAACCAGGACTAAACCAGGACTAAACCAGGAATAAACCAGGAATAAACCAGGAATAAACCAGGACTAAACCAGGACTAAACCAGGTCTAATCCAGGGACTAAACCAGGGACTAAACCAGGGACTAAACTAGGTCTAAACCAGGACTAAACCAGGACTAAACCAGGGACTAAACCAGGGACTAAACCAGGGACTAAACCAGGGACTAAACTAGGTCTAAATTAGGACTAAACCTGGACTAAACCTGGACTAAACCTGGACTAAACCAGGACTAAACCTGGACTAAACCTGGACTAAACCTGGACTAAACCTGGACTAAACCAGGACTAAACCAGGACTAAACCAGGACTAAACCAGGACTAAACCAGGACTTATCCAGGACTTATCCAGGACTTATCCAGGACTAAACCTGGACTAAACCTGGACTAAACCAGGACTAAACCAGGACTAAACCTGGACTAAATCAGGACTAAACCAGGACTGAACCAGGACTAATGAAGGGAGGAGAGTGGGAAGGGGTAGAGAAAGAGAGCGAGGTGACACAGGCCGAGGGAGAAACGAAAGACAGAAGGAGGAGGTAACAGACAGGAGGGATGATAGAGAAGAAGAGAGGGATAGAGAGAGAGAGGGGAAAGGGGAAAATGGCAGAGGGGGGACAGAGGCTGTGAAGGAGAAGACACGGAGATAAATGAAATACAGGAAACGGAGGGATGAGAGGGAGAAAGAGAGGTAGAGGAGGGTGTATGGGGAAAAAGGGAAAGAGCAAGAGAAAAAAAGAGAGGAGAGATAGAGAGCAGAGACAAAAGGGAAAGTGTGAGAATGGGTGTCTGTGTGAGAGAGAGAGAGGGACCAATGAAAGAGAGGAGCGCTAACGAGGGATGAATCAAAGCAAATTCAAACAGTAGAGATCCGGGCGAGCGAGAGGACGATAACAGGAAGTGACACTCTGGATTAAAACGTGTAGAAGCCTCGAGGCAGAAAAGAGAGGAGGATTAAAACTACAGCGGAGAGAGAGAAAGAGAGGGAGAGGGGGAGAGGAGAGAGAGGAGAGAGACAGGAGGAGAGGAGGAGAAGAGAGGGAGAGGAGGAGAGGGAGCGAGAGAGAGGGAGAGAAAAGATAGAAGAGAGGGGAGAGAGAGGAGAGGGAAAGAGGGAGAGAGGAGAAGGAGAGACAGAGAAAATGGGAGAGGGAGAGGGAGGAGAGGGAGAGAGGGAGAGGAGAGGGAGGAAAGGGGCAGGCAAAGAGAGAGAGAGAAAAAGAGAGGGAGAGGAGAGGGAGAGAGAGACAAGGAAAACAAGGGAGAGGGAGAGAGGAGAGGGAGCGAGAGAGAGGGAGGGAGAGGGAGAGAAAAGATAGAAGAGAGGGGAAAGAGGAGAGGGAGGGGAGGGAGAAAGAGGGACAGGGAGAGAGAGGCAGGGGAGGGAGAGAGAGGGAGGGAGAGAGAAAAAACAAGGGAGACAGGAGAGGGAGAAGAGGGCGAGGAAAAGGAGGAGAGGGAGAGAGGGAGGAGAGAGAGAGAAAGAGAAAAAAAGAATGAAGAAGTGGATGAAAGAGAGAGGGAAGGAAGGGGAGACTCTACATGAGAGTCAGAAGAGAGGGAAGAGAGGAGAGAGAAGAACGAGGGAAGAAGTGCAGAGAGAGAAGAGGAGAGACGTTTTGTAAAGTGCCAAGTCAACAACTCAACTCCTGACTCACATCCAAACAGTTGAACTTCCTTTTTCAACAGAGCAGAGGGAGGGAGAGAGGGAGGGAGGGAGGGAGGGAGGGAGGGGGAAAGAGTGAGCGAAGGAGGGGGGGGAGTGAGCGAAGGAGGGGATATGAGACAAAGAGAGAAAGGGTCAGGTAGAGGACAGGGATATATGGACATAAAAAGAGGAGAGGAGAGGGAAGTCAGATAAAGAGGGAGAAGGACAGAGAGAAGAGAGAGAGACGGAGGAGAGGAAAAGAGACGGAGGAGACAGACAGAGAGAGACAGACAGAAGAGAGAGAGAGAAGAAAAGAGACGGAGGAGACACACAGAGAGAGACAGAGAGAGACAGAAATGGGTAGACAGACAGAGAGAGAGAGAGATGAGAAAGAGAGAGGGTGAGGGAAAGAGATGGAGGAGACTGGCAGGGAGAGAGAGAAAGGGGGAGAAAGGCAGAGAGAGACAGACAAGAGAGAGAGAAGGAGAGGAAAAGAGACGGAGGAGACAGACAGAAGAGAGCGAGACGGAGGAGACAGACAGAGAGAAGAAAGAGAGGAGGTGAGAGAAAGAGATGGAGGAGACTGGCAGAGAGAGAGGGGAGGAGAGAGAGAAAGGGAGAGAGAGACAGAGAGAGAGAGAAGAAGAAAGTGAGAAGGAGAGGAGAGGTAAAGAGATGGAGGAGACAGACGGAGAGAGATATAAAGGGGGAGACAGGCAGAGAGAGAAGGGAGGAGAGAGATAAAAGGGAGAGAGAGAGAGAGAGAAAGAGATAAGAAAGAGAGAATGTGAGGAAAAGAGATGGAGGAGAGAAGGAGAGACAGACAGAGAGAGAGAGAGATAAGAAATAGAGAAGGAGAGGGACAGAGATGAAGAGATGGAGAGAGACATAAGAAAGAGAAAAGGAGGGAATGAGAGAGAGTGACTGAGAGGCAGAGAGAAATAAGAAAAAGAGAAGGAGAGGGACAGAGACGAAGAGACAGATAAAAGGGGCACAGAGACAGAGAGAGGAAAGAAGGAGAGGGAAAGAGATGGAGTAGACTGAGAGAGTGAGAAAGAGAAAGAGATGGAGAGAACAGAGAGAAGGAGGGAAGGAGAGGGAGAAGGTGGGAGACGTCTCATAACATTTTCCTCGTATCGTTTAATCGTTAACAGTCACATGTCTCGCTCCAGACCAAAGAGAAGAGAAAACGAGCGGCTGCAGAAGTGTTCGCACGATACTAAAACGTCAAACTCGATCTCGATACTGAGGACTCGATACTCGATATCCGATACTCGATACCAGCTCCGATACTTTTTTTAGACAATATACTGTGATTTTTCACTTTTAATCGTAGCACTGTCCTGTTTCTTTTTGGGGGAAATTCAAAATGTCGGACTGGAGCTGAATCCCGCCTCCTCGATCCCAAACGGTGTGATTGACAGGTGGATCAACCAATCAAGAGACAGCGTGTCAAAAACAAAATGGCCGCTCAAACATGAAAAAAATAAAATAAAATATGAAGGACTGAGAAACAGAGCAGACGTAAAAGAAGTGAAGATGTATATTTAGTTCTGAATGTTTTGAGAATTTTGGACGAAGAGACGACTTCTGCGTTTGAGAGTCATGTGACACAAATGAGCAGCTGTGATTGGACCGTCTCGATCGTCTGGTTCGAGACGCTTGTAGAGACTAAAGAACAGCGCCCTCTGCCTCTTCCCCCTGGTATTTAACAGTACACAGGACAGACAGGTGTTTTATGTTCTCTTCCTGTCATTTCTGAGTCTTTTCCAGTATCGATTCCTGATCAAACGAGTATCTAGTATCGATACCGGTCTCAGTATCGTTTAGTATCGTCTGACGTTCGATGCTTCAGACGTCTCCATTTAAAAAACCCGGAGCTGATCCTGCCATTAGACGTCACTGAGTGTTGATTAAAATTTGATTAATTGCGCAGCGCTGGGAAAGAGGGAAGAGGAGAAAGAGGGAGAGAAAAGGAGAGAGGAGGAAGGAGGAGGAGGAGAAAAAGTGTAGTTTCACTCGTTTTTTCACGTGACTCGCAAATCCGACTTTGACTTCCACAGAGTCCTGATTTCACAAGATTTAAACTAAAGACTCCAGCTGACCTTAAACGAGAGGAATGAGACGGAGGGAGGGAAAGAGAGAAGAGGAAGGAGGGAGGAAGGGAGGGAGAGAGAGAGAGCGAGACGGGAGAGAAAGACTGCTGACCTACATGCTGTGACGGGGAGGGAGGGAAGAGAGGTGAGTAAGGAAGAAGGAGAGAAAGGAAGGGAGAAAGGGAGAGTTGTGAGAGAGGGATAGAGGAGAGAAAGAGAGAGAGAGAGGGAGAGAGGGAGGAGTAAGAGAGGGAGCGGGTGAGAAGAGGAGGGGACAGAGAATGGAGGAGGAGAGGAGGACTGCTGACCTCAGAAAGTGAAGTGTGCAAAACAACAAAGAAGAAAAAAAATAATAGTGGATGACAGGGAAAGGAGGAAAGCGATGGAGGGGAAAGGAGGAAAGAGGAGAGAGAGAATGGGACAGAGGGGTGCAGAGAGAGAGAGAGAGAGTGAGAGAGAGAGAGAGAGAGAGAGAGATTAGAGAGAGAAAGAGACCTAGAAGAACATAAAATAATAATGAGTAACTGAAAAAAGGAGAGAATGAGGGACAGGAGAGCGAGAGAGGGAGGGATGCAGACAGAGAAAAAGAGAGAGAGAGAAACTGAGAGAATGAGAAAAGAGGAAGAGTGGACCTCTGGACTCACATCTCTCCCTCTTATTTTAGCAAAACAAAAATACAACTGCTGAAAAACATCATGTGTGCAGAGAGAGAGAGAGAGAGAAGAGAGAGGGGGGGGAGAGAGAGAGAGAGAGAGGGAGAGGAGAGGAGGGGAAAGAGGGGAATAGGACATGGGGGTCAAACAAAAAAGCAAAAAAAAAGGGGGGGAAAAAGAGCGAGAAATAGTGGAAAAGGAGGACAATAAAGCAGGAAAAGAGAGAGAGAGAGAAAGAAAAAAGAGGAGAGGGAGACAGACAGGAGAGGAAAGAAAGAGAAGACACGGGAATAAGGAAAGAGAGAAAGACAGAGAGAAAGAAAGATGGAGTGAAAGAGAGAGAGAGACAGAGAGAGAGTGGTGAGAGAGAGAAAGACAGAACAAAGGGTAAGAGACGAAAAGAGTGGGAGAGATAGAGAGAAGAAAGAAAGAGACAGAGTGGAGAGAGAGAAAGAGGGGGGGGGGGAGGGGGGTGTTGTGGTATAAAATGGAGTCCTGACTGTGCATGTTCTTCAGACAGAAACAAAACACGAGCTGACGAGTGCAACGAGTGCAACGAGTGCAACGAACGAGGGAAGAACCAGAGGGAGAGAGGGGAGGAGAGAGAGAGAGAGGAGGGAGAGGGGAGAGAGAGAGAGAGGAGAGGAAGAGAGAGAGAGAGAGAGACAGAGAGAGAGAGGGGGGGGTGTAGAGAGAGAGAGGAGACAGAGAGAGACAGAGGAGAGAGAGAGAGAGGGAGAGAGGGGGGGAGAGGGGAGAGAGAGAGGGGAGAGAGAGACAGAGAAAGAGAGAGAGAGGAGACAGAGAGGGAGAGAGAGGGAGAGAGAGAGGGAGATAGAGAGAGAGAGACAGAGAGAGGGGGGCAAGAGAGGAGAGAGAGAGAGAGAGAGGAGGGAGAGAGAGAGAGCAAGAGACCCAAGAGAGATATACAGAGAGAGAGGAGAGAGACAGAGAGAAACAGAGAGAGAGACAGAGAGAGAAGGAAAGAGAGAGTGACAGAAAGAGAGAGCGACAGAGAGAGAGAAAAGGGACAGAGAGAGGAGCGACCAGAGAGAGGGAACGAGAGAGAGAGAGAGGAGAGAGAGAGAGAGAGAAAGGGACAGAGAGAGAGACAGAGAGGAAAGACAGACAGAGAGAGAGAGAGAGAGCGACAGACAGAGAGAGAGACTCAGGGAGAGAGCGAGAGAAACAGAGAGAGCGAGACAGACAGACAGAGAGGACAGAGAGAGAAAGAGAGAGATAGAGACAGAGAAACAGAGAGGACAGAGAGAGACAGCGGAGAGAGACTGAGACAGAGGAGAGAGATACAGAGAGAGAGAGGGAGGAGACAGAGAAAGTGAGAGAGAGAGAGAGAGAGAGAGAGAGAGAGAGACAGGAGAGAGAGAGAGAGAGAGAGAGCAAAAGAGAGAAAGTTTAAGTGCATTTCTCTGAAAACCTGCTCATCTCCATTGGGCCATGAGCAGTGGGGGGTGGGGGGGGGGGGGTGCTAACCTGGGGCCCCTGCTCTGTCTGAAGCTGTTACACTTTAATCTGAGCTAAATAACTGCACTACAACATGTGAGCTGGACAGGACCATGAACGCTCCTGAAAAAAGCGTGTTTCAATCTATCCTGTTTTTTCAGACTAATCTAAAACTGTTAATGTGTGCATTGTGTCACCATGGCAAAGCTGAACATTGGCCATTGACATACATACACTCCCCAAAGCCACGATGGCACCGCAAAAAACAAAACAAACCAAAAAAAAAAACAATACAAAAATAGAATGTTAGGTTGAATCTTCCATGAATCTCCAGTCAAACACCACGAGGTCAGATCTGTGGAGAGGCGAGCCGCTCACAGTAGAACGTGAGTTTTTAGAGGTGTTTCTGTAGCAGTAGGACACCTGTTACTGAGCGAACGCGAGACACATGAAGGTAATGCCACACTGCAGAACATTTACACCAAACATCTCCATGGAGACGAGCACAAAGGCACATCTCAACACAAAAGTTCCACAGTGCGGCTTTAAACGTGCACGCGTCCTGTCCGCAGAAATGTCCCCGATGTCTCTGTTTTTGCTTCACGTTCAGAGAAAAGCGCGTGTCTCGTCCCGTTACCGGAGCCCGTAGCGCCGTGCAGCGTCTGAACCCGGTGTGTGATGTCGGTTTGGCTCCGGTTCAAACGCGCTTTTCCTCCGTTAAACCCGGTCCTCACGCGCGCGCATCTCCTCTGTCACCGTCACAAACCTCACTCTGTCACAAACATCACCGTTTCTCTCGTTTCTCACGCGGTTTTTGTCTGAAATCAAACGTGAAAACCGCCGCTGGCTCCGCGCGTAACGTGCTCCCACAGCCCCGGAGCTCCCGGAGGAGAACCCGGTCACACCGCGGAGTCTGCCCGCTGAGGAGGCTCTGGGGCCGGAGAGAGAAAACAAACAAGAGCCGGAGCCAGAGGGAGGTGACAGAGCAGCCCCGGACTGGACCGGGACTGGACCGGGACTGGACCGGGGATGAACCAGGACTGAACCGGGGCTAAAACAAGATGAACCGGGGCTAAAGCAGGACAAAATTAGGTCTTAAGCAGGACTGAAACGGGACTAAACCAGGACTAAACTGGGATTAAATCAGGACTAAACAAGGTCCAATCTAGGACTAAACCCGGACTAAATTTGCCGTATCCTGATAAAATGAGCCGTGCAAAAATCCATTTAAAAGCATTTAAGAAATAACGGACAAACCATAAACTCAGGACTAGACCGAGTCTGACATGAGCCTGGACTAAACCGGGACTAAACCAGGTCTAAACCAGAACTAAACCAGAACCGAACCAGGACCGAACCAGGACCAAACCAGGACTAAACCAGGACCAAACCAGGTCTAAACCAGGTCTAAACCAGGACTAAACCAGGACTAAACCAGGACCAAACCAGGACCGAACCAGAACTAAATCAGAACTAAACCAGGACTGAACCAGGACTAAACCAGAACAAAACCAGGACTGAACCAGGACTAAACCAGGGCTAAATCAGAACTAAACCAGGACTGAACCAGGACGGAACCAGGACCAAACAAGACTAAAGCAGAACATGCAACAGTTTGCTAAAATTCCGTGTTAAATCTTTGTTCTTCAGACTCGAGAGAAAAGAGCAGAAAAAACTTTGATTGGTCCAAGTTTAAACCTCCGGGACACGGGTCAAGTGCAGCACAAGTCAACACGGAAACACAAAGTTTACCATCGAAACGCGCGCTTACCCGGAGAGGTCCCGGGTCCGGAGGGTCTGCGCCGGGTCTGCACCGGGTCTGCGCCGGGTCTGCGCCGGGTCCGCGCCGGGTCTGCACCGGGGCCGGGCTTTAGTCCCAAACACGTCCCGCGCGGGTCCAACCAGAAGCGCACGAGTCCAACAACATGTGTGAGTCTGAACGAACTGACCGGGACTGAGCCACCAGCGCCCCGATACACGGCGTCTGACGTCATCCCGTCAGCCCGTGCACCGGGGCGGAGTGACACTGAGGGAGAGAGAGGGAGGGAGAGAGAGAGAGAGAGAGAGAGAGAGAGAGAAGGAGAGGGAGGGAGAGAAGGAGAGGGAGGGAGAGAACAGAGGAGAGAGAGAGAGAGGGAGAACAGAGGAGGGAGGGAGAGGGAGAGAGAGGGAGAGAGAGAACAGAGGAGGGAGAGAGAGAGGGAGAGAACAGAGGAGGGAGGGAGGGAGAGAGGGAGGGAGAGAGAGGGAGAGGAGGGAGAGAGAGGAGAGGAGAGGGGAGAGGAGAGAGGGAGAGAGAGGGAGGGAGGGAGAGGGAGGGAGAAGAGAGAGGGGGGAGGGAGAACAGAGGAGGGAGGAAGAGAACAGAGGAGGGAGGGAGGGAGGGAGAGAGGGAGGGAGAGAGAGAGACTTTAACAATACATTTATTTTGATCCACTTGTCAGTTCAACAAAAGTATATACAAACAAAGAAAATGATACAGTCTATTCCAAGTCCCTCCTACAGGTGCAGTACCAGCCGCCCCTCCCTCACCGAACACAGTGCCCCCCTCACTGTCCACACAGCCTCGAAGTCCTCCACCTGCCCCACCAGTTTGCTGAAGGTGAACTCCACCTTGAGGCGTGCCCCCACCAGTCTCTTTAAAAGGAGTTCTGGGTCTGTGCAGCCCGACCCGGCCATGTGGTTCCTCCTGGTGAGCCACACGCTCATCTTTACATGACCCAAGACAAAGTTTATTAGTGCAATAGTTCTACGTTTGGCTACAGAAAATTTGGGGCCAAACACAAAAAGCTCCCGGGTCAAGGCTTGTCCCAAAGTCTGTAACCAGCGTTCTAAGACAGTGAAAAGGGGAGCCAGCCGAGGACACGACAGCCACAGATGTTCCAGTGTCTCTTCTTGACGACAGAAGGCACAGTGACTGTCTGATCTAGGGTCAAAGTGGGCCACATGTCTGTTCGTGGCCACGGCCCCGTGCACCACCCGCCACTGGAGATCCGCATAGCGTTTCTCCACGGGGGGGAGGTACAGGGACCTCCAGCAGCCTCGCGGAGAAGAACCCGGGGCCAACACACCCGACCACCTAGACTCCGGGACACCGAGCAGCTCGGCTCTGTGGAGGACCTTGGTACATAGGGTGTAGAAATCCTTCTTTTCCACTGCGGACATTTCTGGGAGGACAGGGGAATCAAACAATAACAGGCCTCCGGCGGCCCGCACACACAGCGAGGGAAAGGGCCCCGGCTGGACAGGTGGGGATTGCCCGTAGAGCCCCAGTACCTCCCTGAAGCGGACGGAGAGTCCACGCTGCACCTCCACCAGCAGCCTCTGCAGCACCCGCTCAGACCTCACCCCGGTCTCCTGGCTCAGCTGAGCTGCGTTCTTCCAGCCCTGTTTGGTTCTTATATCCATCAGCTTTGTGAGCCCGGCTGCCACCAGTGCCCGCCTCATTTGGATTGAGTCCAGCAGGCTGCTCTTAACCATAGGATTAAAAAACAGTGGCTCCTGCCCAGCGCGTCCATATGGCTCCTCCCTGGAGCACTCCAGCACCGAGCTCCAGGCCTTCAGCACCGACTGGTAGAACCCTGATGTCTCTGAAAAGTCCACTGCTTTCAAGTCCAAGAGGAACAGGTGCTTGTCGTAGCCCAGTCCCTCCACTCGGCGCAGCAGGACAGCTGCCGTCTCTGTCCACAGTTGTTGGGGGCCATAAAGGAAACGCTGAGCTGTCCTCAGGCGGAGTGCCGCCAGTCTACTGGAAATGTCCACTAGCCCCTGTCCTCCCTCCTCCACAGGTAGGTACAGCACCGCAGCCCTCAGCCAATGATAGCCGCCCCAGAAAAAGTCCACCAGTTTCTTTTGAATATCTGCCACCACAGAGTCCGGAGGCTGCAAGATGGTAAAACGGTGCCACAGACAGGAGGCAGCCAGAGTGTTAGCCACCAGAGTTCTCCCCCTATAAGACAGCTGGGGCTGGACCCAGGCCCATCGAGACAATCGGGCACTCACCTTTTCCACAAGACCATCCCAGTTCTTGGTCTGAAACTGCTGGCTCCCCAGAAACACGCCCAAACACTTGAACCCCTCCGTGCTCCACTGTAGTCCCCCGGGAAGAACGGGTCTCGCCTGGTGCTCCCATGGTCCCAGGAGGTAGCCCTCAGACTTTGACCAGTTTACCCGTGCAGAGGAAGCGCGCTCATAGAGGGACAGACTTTGCTGCACTGTCCCCACGTCCTCCTGCCCCGAGATGATCACAGTGACGTCGTCTGCATAGGCTGACAGGCAGAGGGGCTGTGAGGCCTGCTCCAGTCTGAGTCCCCTCAATCCTCTGCCGAGCTTCCGGAGCAGTGGCTCTATGGCCAGAGAATAGAGCATCCCTGACAGAGGACAACCCTGCCTGATGCCCCTCCTCACCTCCACCGGCCGACCTGAGTCCTCCCCCACCCTTAGCAACACTGTGGCTCCTTCATACAGAGTCTCTAACCAGCTGACGAACTTCCTGGGAAACCCAAACGCACCCATAGTCTTGAACAGGTAGTTGTGGTCTACCCGATCAAAGGCCTTCTCCTGGTCGATTGACAGGAGACCAATGTTCAAGTCCTTGATTTTTCCAATGTCTATGATGTCACGGATGAGAAAGATGTTGTCCATAATAGTCCGTCCAGGTATGCAGTATGACTGTGTAGGTGAGATGATACTGTCCAAACACTCCTTTAGTCTGTTAGAAAAAACTTTGGCGATGATTTTATAGTCTGTACAGAGCAGGGACACTGGCCTCCAGTTCTTGAGCAGTGTCAGGTCACCCTTCTTGGGCAGTAGGGCCAGGAACCGCTCTAGTGCAGCTACGTGGGAGGCGACCCCAATCCAGAGCTGTAGTGAAGACTGTATATACATCTTCCCCGAGCACAGACCAGAACTTTTTGTAGAACTCTGAAGGAAGTCCGTCGATCCCAGGGGCTCGGCCACAACTGAGCTGCTGCACTGCAGAGTCCATCTCCTCCTGAGTAACCGGAGAGGCCAGAGCTGCTGCCTCGAACTCCTCCAGCACAGGCAACTCCTCCACCATCTGCTCCCGACTCCGCTCTTCACATTCACCAGCCCCAAACAAATTAGTGTAAAAGTTAATGGCCTCCTGCCGCATCAGTGATGGGTCAGAAGTGACCTCCCCATTGGCCAGTTTAAGGTGCATTATGTTATTTGATGTGCTGCCTTTCTTTTCTAAGTTAAAAAAGTATCGCGTAGGTGCGTCGATCTCAGCCAGTCCGATAACCTTTGCTTTAACTAGCGCCCCTTTGCTCTTCACTCAGGAAGGACCTCAGAGCCCCCTTCCTGTTTGCCCACGTGCCTCTACTCCCTGTTCCCCTGATCAGCCCCTCCTCTATGACGGCTACTTCCCTCTCCAGCTGCTCTAGCTCTTCTCTCTCTGAGCGCTGTGAGAACAGCACGTACTGTTGAACAAAAAGCTTGATCTGGGTCTTCCCCACCTCCCACCACTTAAGTATGTTCTCAAAATCTACCTTCCTAGACCTCCACTGCTCCCAGAACTCCCTGAAGGCCTGGATGAACCCCCTGTCCTGCAGAAGTTTTACATTCAGGCGCCAGTAGGGGCAGCGTGGAGCACATGTTGGGAGAATGCACTCCATTATGGTCAAATGGTGATCTGAAAAACCAATAGGTGTTATTTGGGCTCTTTTGAGGTGAGTTTTGTATGATTGGTTAATATAAATCCTGTCTAGACGTGCTGCGCTCACACTGCCCCCACTGGCGCGGACCCACGTGTACTGACGCACCGTGGGGTGGCACTGCCTCCACGTGTCTATGAGGTCGTTCTCCCTCAGTACACTGGCCAGCAGGGCGGCTGTATTTGGGTGGGGCTCTACCGTGTTCCTGTCGTGAGTGTGTGTCGTGCAGTTCCAGTCTCCTCCCACCACTATCACCGAGTCACTGTTAAAAGTTTTGAGTTGGTTGTTCAGAGTGTGCAGTAGCTGTGTGCGGCTCACAGGTGAGGTGTGAGCATAGATGTTGATAAAAACAAAGTGTTTTCCACTAACTGTCCCCTGCACCACCTGCAGCCTGCCTCCCTCTACTTCCAGGTGAGAGGCATTACCCAGCCTCACCCGCTCAGACACCAGCACTGCTACTCCTGCGCTCACATTAGAGCCGTGGCTCATGAAAATCGTCCCTGACCAACCCCTGCCCCAGTCTGTTTCATTGTCCCCAGTGCTGTGTGTCTCCTGTAGGAACAACACGTCAATATTTTTAAGTTTAGCCATCTGGACCACCGCTGCTTGCCTCTCTCTGTCCCTGCCCCCATTAATATTCAGGGATCCTATTTTGAGGCTCTCCATAGGAAGATAGAAAGGAAAATAGAAAACAGTAAATAGACACACAATAGACAAAAGGAGACACCAGTGTGCACCACCCATTATTTCTGTTTATTAGTTCCTGCTCGTTTCTTACACTTACTGATCTTTGCTAAGAGCTTTGCCAGTCTGTATCTTTTTTTTTGACTTAACTGTTTGATGCCCACCTGCCTTTTTAATTTCCTGACTGAGTTGATGAAACCATCAACATCAGGGAAGAAGTCCTGCACATTAACAGCTTTGTTACCATAAGTAACATCCAGGAACTCATTGATGTCCTTAATGGAGTAAGGAGCAGGTTCATCTGGCCCCGCCTCCTGAGACATGTCTGAGAACTGTGACAGTGTGTCCTCCTCATCCCTGTCCTCTCCGTCCTCACACTGCTCACTGTCCTCTCCCGCTGCGCCCCCCTCCTCTGCACTGTCTGTGTTCTGTGACGGGTCACTTTCTCCCAGTGTGTCTGTCTCCTCCTCCTGTGGCTCATTGTGCATCTCTGCCTCAGTCTGAACATTTGTGGCCCCTGAGGGCCCTGGTTGCTCCTGCTCTGCCTCCGGAGTGTCCCCGGGTGTCTGGGCTCTCTGTGCGCTCGCCTCCCGCTCGGCCTCCCCGCCCCGTGGCTCTCTGTGGGGGCATGACGCGCGCTTATGTCCCACATCCCCGCACTCAAAACACTTGATGCTCCCTGAGCTCACATACAGAGTGTAGGGCCTGTTCTCAAACTTCACAGTGAAAGAAAGCTCGAGTTCACCGCTCGGATCATTCAGGTACATGAAACACTGTCGTCTGAGCGACTGTACGTGCTGCAGACGCGCGTCTTTACAGCCCAGACGCACCGGCCTCAAACCACTCGCCAACTTCCCAAAACGCACCAGCTCCTTCTCAATGCTCTCATTAGAGATGAACGGAGGAACACCGGACACCGTCACCCTCACAGACGGAACAAACAGAGGAGACACAGACACAAACAAATTTTCCAACACCAGTCCACGCTCTACGGCGTCGTGAACCAAACGCGTTTCACGTAAGAACGCGACCACCGCCTTGTTCATACGTGAACCGAAAACAATGTTCTCATGACCCACCTGCTCCCCCAGGGCCAACAGCACCTGCTCCACAGTGAACCGCGGGTCCGCCACGACTCTGACCCCGTGTTTGAGGGACAGGGCCTGCGCGCCCTCCTCCGGGAGGGACGCCATGCCCGACACCACCGGGCACCGGGCACCGGGCAACTCACTCAAAGTTTAAACCAATACAACACTATCCGAGAAAAACAAACACAGCCCTTACCTTCTCCCGAAGAGTGACAGCATAAAGATGGAAAAAAGTGTCAATTCTCTCACACGACTCTTCCTCCTCGAACAAACAGACCTGCCACACGCTCACACGCGCACGTGCACCCAGCATGCAACAGGAGAGAGAAAGAGAGAGAGAGAGGGAGAGAGAGGGAGGGAGAGGGAGAGAGAGAGAAAGGGAGAGAGAGGGAGGGAGAGAGAGAGGGAGAGAGAGAGGGGGAGGGAGAACAGAGGAGGGAGGGAGAGGGAGAGAGAAGAGGGGAGAGAGAGAGGGAGAGGGAGAACAGAGGAGGGAGAGAGATAGAGAGGGGGGGGCAGAGGGAGAGAGAGGGAGAACAGAGGAGGGGGGGAGAGAGAGGAGAGAGAGGGAGGGAGAACAGAGGAGGGAGGGAGAGGGAGAGAGAGGGAGAAAAGAGGAGAGAGAGAGGGAGACAGAGGGAGAGAGAGGGAGAGAACAGAGGAGGGAGAGAGGGAGGGGGAGAGAGGGGGAGGGGGAGAACAGAGGAGAGAGAGAAAGGGAGAGAGAGAGGGAGAGAGAGGGAGAGGGAGAACAGAGGAGAGAGGGAGAGCAGCAGAGGAGAGAGAGAGAGGGAGAGAGAAGGAGAGAGAGAACAGAGGAGGGAGGGAGAACAGAGGAGTGAGAGAGGGAGGGAGAGAGAGGAGAGAACAGAGGAGAGAGGGGGGAGAGGGAGAAACGAGGAGGGAGAGAGAGAGGGGAGAGAGAAGGAGAAAAAGAACAGAGGAGGGAGGGAGAGAGAGGGGAGAACAGAGGAGGGAGGGAGAGAGATGGAGAACAGAGGAGGGAGGGAGAACAGAGATTAGGGAGAGAGAACAGAGGAGGGAGAGAGAGATAAAGAGAGTATAGGAGGAGGGAGAGAGCGACAGAGGAGGAGAGAGGAGGAGGGAGTGAGAGAAGAAAGGGACAGAAAGAGATAAAGAGAGGAGAGAGGAAGAACAGAGGAGGAGGGAGAGAGGGAGAAGAGAGGGACAGAGAGAGAGATAAAGAGAGAGAAGAGGGAGAATAGAGGAGGAGGGAGAGAAAGTGAGAGGAGGGAGGGAGTGAGGGAGAAGAGAGGGACAGAGAGAGAGAGACATAATGAGAGAAAAGAATTAGAGGAGGAGTAGGGAGATAGAAAGATAAAGAGAGAAAAGATGAAGAAAAGAGAAGAGGGAGAGGACAGAGGAACAGAGAAGGAGGGAGAGAGAGAGGAGAGGGACAGAGAGAGACATAATGAGAGAAAAAAGGAAGAACAGAGGAGGAGGAGAGAAAGCGAGAGACATAATGTAGAAGATATGGAAAAAAAGAGGGACAGAGAGAAAGAGAGGGAGGGAAGGAGAGAGAGAGGGAGTAAGATATGAAGAGAGGAGGAGGGAGAGTGAGGGCGCAAAGAGGGATGGGGAAGAGAGAGAGGGAGGGTGAGGGAGAGAACGAGGGAGAGACAGAGAGAAAGAGGGAGAGAGAGAAAAGGGGGACAGAGAGAAGAAGGGAGAGCGAGGGAGGGGAGAATGAGGGAGAGACAGAGAGAAAGATGGAGGGGAGTGTGTGAGACAGTGAGAGAAAGTAAGAGGGAGGTAGAGTATAAGAGTGGGAGGGAGGGAGAGGGAAAGGAAGAGGGATGAGATGACATGAGAAAGTGGAGGGGGAGAGAGAAAAGGTGAGGAAGAAAAATAGTGAGGGAGGGAAAGAAGGAGATGTAGGAGGAGAAATTATTAAGTCTATTTCTTTCATTAGGAAGAAAATAAACCATGAGAGGCAGAGAAAAACAGCTCTTTTTGTGAGCACAAAAACAGGTTTGATAATCCTGCAGCAGCAGTTTTATCATGAGTGGATAAAAGGGCAGCCTCTGGTGGACAGGTGGGGAAGTGCAGCAGGTGTACTGCAGGTGGAGCAGACGTCACAGCAACGCTCACGTTTATTTATACAGCACATTTAAAACAACGTCAGCAGAACAAAGTGCTCCACAAAAAAAAAAAATTTAAAAAAAATCACACAATACATAGGACAATAAACAGTTTTTAAAGTCGAATAAAACACTAACATATCCTGTGTGGTCAGTGTTAAATACCAGGGAGAAGAGGTGGTTTTCTTAAACTGTGTTAAAGACTGAGAGGATCTGACAGGCAGAGGGCGCTGTTCCACAGTCTGAGCACTGCCACAGAAAAGACTGTCTCCTCTGATCTTGACCCGGGATTTGGGCACAGCAGCAAGAGCTGGTCAGTGACCTCTGACCTCTGACCTTAGGGCTGTGGGTGGAGTCTAGAGCTGCAGTAAATCGCTCAGATAAAGAGGAACCATGAGTCACACATTTAAACACAAGAACATTTTGAACACGTGACCTTTTTGTTTGTGTGAGCAGATGAGCTGCAGTGTTCTGAACGTTCTCTGACGCTGCAGGGAGCGGTGTTCTGAACGTTCTGTGACGCTGCAGCGAGCGGTGGTCCAGCCCCACAGATAAAGAATTACAATAATCCAGACAAGATGTTACAAACACGTGGGTCGCTTTTTCAAAATCACCTGTGGAAGGTGGAGCTTTACTTTAGGAACAAGCCTCAGCTGAAAGAAACTGGACTTAATGACAGAGATAATGTGCTTTTCTGTTTTGAACAAGAAGAGGACCTCACACCGTCAGGCTGAAAAGGACCTCACACTGTCAGCCGCAAGAGGACCTCACACCGTCAGGCTGAAGAGGACCTCACACTGTCAGGCCCAAGAGGACCTCACACCGTCAGGCTGAAGAGGACCTCACACCGTCAGGCTGAAGAGGACCTCACACTGTCAGGCCTAAGAGGACCTCACACTTTCAGCCGCAAGAGGACCTCACACTGTTAGGCCCAAGAGGACCTCACACTGTTAGGCTCAAGAGGACCTCACACTGACAGGCCGAAGAGAACCTCACACTGTCAGGCCCAAGAGGACCTCACCCTGTCAGGCCGAAGAGGACCTCACACCGTCAGGCTCAAAAGGACCTCACACTGTCAGGCCCAAGAGGACCTCACACTGTCAGGCCCAAGAGGACCTCACACTGTCAGGCCCAAGAGGACCTCACACTGTCAGGCTGAAGAGGACCTCACACACCGTCCTCTCAAAAGGACCTCATACCGTCAGCCTCAAGAGGACCTCACACTGTCAGGCCCAAGAGGACCTCACACTGTCAGGCCTAAGAGGACCTCACACTGGCAGGCCGAAGAGGACCTCACACTGTCAGGCCGAAGAGGACCTCACACTGTCAGGCTGAAGAGGACCTCACACTGTCAGGCTCAAAAGGACCTCACACCGTCAGCCCCAAGAGGACCTGACACTGTCAGTCCCAAGAGGACCTCACACTGTCTAGCCCAAGAGGACCTCACACTGTCAAGCCCAAGAGGACCTCATACTGTCAGCCCCAAGAGGTCCTCACACTGTCAGGCTCAAAAGGACCTCACAATGTCAGCCCCAAGAGGACCTCACACTGTCAGGCCCAAGAGGACCTCACACTGTCCAAGTAGTGGGTAAGTTTGAACAAACAACAGAATCCCAGTTTTATTTTGATTTAAGTTTAGGAATTTTGTGATCAGCCAAGTCTGCACATCCCTGAGTCTGTCCTGCAGAGCTCTGACTGTGGTCACGTCCCTGAGACTGTCCTGCAGAGCACAATGAAATTCTACATTGTGTGGAGCAAAGAGGACCGGCCCTAACGTAGAACCCTGGGGCACACCGTACTCTGAGCGACACAGAGAGGAGGAGGAGGACTGTTCTAGGCTCACAGAAAAACTCATGTCTGACAGACAGGATCAAAGTCAACAGAGTGCAGTCCCGGCTGGAGACGGGACAGAAGGCAGCCGATAAGTCTAACAAGAAACGAACTGCAAATGTCCCAGAGTCAACAGTTAAAAGCAGGTCATTAAACTTTTGAAAGAGCTGTTTCAGTACTACGTGGGATTTAAAACCTAAATCGAATTTTCCACCATTTTCGTTCAGATGAAGATAAACCTGCAGTTGGTCATATGCAAACTTCTCTAAAACCTTAAACACAAAAGGAAACTTTGAGATGGGTCTAAAGTTAGAAAGAATATTTGGGCTTTTTGATGAGGCTTGGAAGAATATCTAGAGGACACAAGGAAGGCTTTAGCTGAAGACAGAATCTGGATGTTTCATCATAGAAATTATGATTAAGAAACTATTCAAGAGATTATTTTAAATCAATAAGTGCCATCCAGTCGTACGCCAGACCAGAGACAGCCACAAAAGACAAAGTAAAGCCACAGCGAGCAACAGTTTGAGCAGAGCAGCTATAAGAGAAAACTGTAACAGAACATAGTACAACTTTAGTAATGAGTTTGTATTTGTAATGATATAAACCGTATAAAGAAAAGTGAGTCCAGCGTTACAAAAGCGTTCAGCTCCAGTCGAAGCTCATCGAGGCTGGAGCAGTTTTAAGGGACGATTTGGATCCATGTTTGGAATTCCAACCTGATTTGTCTATTATTATTGTTCATATCTTGATTTAGGGACAAAAGAGCAAAACAGAATCATGCAGATCAGATTCAAACAAACCTTTTAAGGCCAAAATGACAAAACTGAACTGGAGCCAGAGCCGACGGAGCTGAAGTGTGTCCACTCCTAAAACATCAGATTAACTATGTCCATTTATATACACAGTCTACTGTAACAGAAAATGAAAAAAAAGAAATTCCTCATCAGTACAAAGGTTCACACAATAAACACAGATGCTCAAAAATGATAGGTCCAAGTCGATATCGTCTTTATCCGTGTGACATGTCGTGATGTCGTCTGAAACTCTTTAACACACATTTATTTGCTGATTATAGTGTCACGGCGCAGTGTGTTATTTGGAAACCCATAAATGCTAATGTCCTCCTTTATTTTTAGGGTTTGTTTGGTGAGTGTATTAATGAAACAGTAAAGTCCATGAGGTGTGACAGATGCAGAGCCAGATGGAGCCGCTGTGATCCACTCGGCTCTGAGCTCGACTCACATGTGTTTGATTTGGTGTTTTCTGTTTCTTTTTTTTAGTCCATATGAATTGCAAGGTTTTTTTTATTTTTTTTGAGTGGGGTAGATATGCAAAGGAGAGGGTCAGAAGAGTAGAGGAGAGGGTCAGAGGAGCAGAGGAGAGGGTCAGAGGAGAGGGTCAGAGGAGCAGAGGAGAGAGTCAGAGGGTTAGAGGAGAGGGTCAGAGGAGAGGGTCAGAAGAGCAAAGGAGAGGGTCAGAGGAGAGGGTCAGAGGAGCAGAGGAGAGAGTCAGAGGGTTAGAGGAGAGGGTCAGAGGAGAGGGTCAGAAGAGCAAAGGAGAGGGTCAGAGGAGAGGGTCAGAGAGTTAGAGGAGTAGAGGAGAGGGTCAGAGGGAGCAGAGGAGAGGGTCAGAAGAGCAGAGGAGAGGGTCAGAGGAGAGGGTCAGAGGAGCAGAGGAGAGGGTCAGAGGAGAGGGTCAGAGGAGCAGAGGAGAGGGTCAGAGGAGAGGGTCAGAGGAGCAGAGGATGTAGAAGAGAGGGTCAGAGGAGAAGAGGGTCAGAGGAGAGGGTCAGAGGAGCAGAGGATGTAGAAGAGAGGGTCAGAGGAGAGGGTCAGAGGAGCAGAGGATGTAGAAGAGAGGGTCAGAGGAGCAGAGGAGAGGAGCAGAGGAGAGGGTCAGAGGAGAGGGTTGGAGGAGAGGGTCAGAGGAGTAGAGGAGAGGGTCAGAGGAGCAGAGGAGAGGGTCAGAGGGTCAGAGGAGCAGAGGAGAGGGTCAGAGGAGAGGGTCAGAGGAGCAGAGGAGGAGAGGAGAGGGTCAGAGGAGCAGAGGAGAGGGTCAGAGGAGCAGAGGAGAGATTTGCCAGATGCTGCTGATTAATCCTTCTTGATAAACGTCACAAACCTCAGAGTTAACCCGCTGCCTCAGAGAACTCAAATATTTTCTTCCCAAACAGATTTTTGGCAGTGTAAAGTTGGACGAGCTCTGACACTATCAAAACAAGCGCTCGTTTTGGCTCCGAACGTCCACAAACCCAGAGCTAAAGCCAAACCACTTCTATCGGCTTTTCTGCTTCACACAAAAACTAGATAAAACTCCAATTTAGACTCACTTTATCAGCCTAATGACGCCATGACGTGTGACTCAAGGATGGAGCACAGTCTGCGTTTTGATTTCTTAAAAAAAAAAAAAGATTATTATTATTATTATTATTATTATTATTATTATTATTATTATTATTATTATTATTATTATTATTATTATTATTATATTTTATTATTTTATTATTTACTTTATATATTATTTTGTTTTATTTTTTACAATTTATTTTAATTTATTTATTTATTAACTTTTATCTCAATATTAAATTTCTATCTCTTCAGCAGTTAATCATGTGTTTAAAGCTGCACTATGTAACTTTCCTGCTTGCCACCACAGAGATGTCACCGCTGTGCCTAAAATGTCCCATGATATGGCATTAACTTATCTGTCTCCATGGAGATAAGCCTCAGGTGACACCACTGGACCAAGTTACAGGTCAGATCTGTGGAGGAGCCTCTCTCACGGTCAGAATTCATGTTTTCAATGTGTTATTTAGGAGTTAAAACTCACACGATCGATAAGTTTAATATTGTGCAGCGAAATGTTCCAAACTGAGCAACGACGTCTCCATGGATACGTGAAAAGCTACACAGTCCACCTTTAAACCTCCTGTAATGTGCATAGTGAGGGCACATTCAGGTTTTTACACCTGTATGATCCAAAACTCTCCCATTTTCCTGGTTTGGGGACGACTTCAGACTTTTTTTGATAGATTTCACAGAATATTATTAAGCTTCTGTAAAGTGCATCTTAACAGTTTCTTCAAATAAATGTTGCGTTTGTGTAATATCGTCGGACCAAAAGGCTGTAATTCCCTCTCATCCTGTGTCTCTTCTCAGATCCTCTCAGTCTGGTGCAGAGGTTATTTTTGGAATCGGGGAAAACATTTGGAGATCAGAGACACAGAGGAGTCCTGATCAGAGCTGTCAATCAAACGCAACGCTGTGATGTCAGAGCGGGGCGGCGGGCGGATTCAGGGCTTTAGAACGGTGAACATTTGATGGTTTTTCAAGTTCCTTTTATAAAGATCTCTCTGGTGACATTTTCATCAGCAAACACCAGAGGGCACTGAAGCAACCGCCGCTGGATGAACACAGTGAACACAGGACTCATGTACTTTCACAGTACTTCTCCAGCAGCACTTTTACTCCTGCTTGATTCGTATTGAAGTAGCAGTAAAAGTCGTGGTTCCTCGTCTCTCTGTGAGTCTAAAGTGACTTGAGTTTTATGGAACAAAATGAAATGATCTGAACTTTTGTGTTTCTTGCAGCTGCTTCAGATTTGATTTAGTTTAGTTCACTTTAAACTGCATGTACACTTTAATAGCACACAGCACTTTGAACATTATTTGCACTTTATTTTGAACTTTATTTGCAGATCTGAGGCACAGTGGCTCTTTAAATAAAGCTGTGTGTCCTCGAGGGGAAAGAAGACATAGTCCACAACTAATTAATTCAATTGGAAATGTGCAATACATGTTTAAGAATGTTTTAAAGTGTTGATGTGCCGTGTAATTTGTCGTGTTTTTAGTAGTAGTTTTTAGTGTTACGTCTGTGTCGAGGCTTCGAAGTGTGTGTCGAGTAATCAGTAAAAGTCCAGGTGAATGTGGTTTGGAGCGTGGTTTGATCACGTGAGCGATGATGTTCGAACCTTCTTGAAGCACTGACCACGTGACTGATTCAGACGTGTTTTGCTGGAGCCGTGTGTCTTTTGAAATATAAGACACAGCGAAATGCAATGGAGTCGACCCACATCTTGTGTTTGGTTTTTATCTGCGAGTGTTTAAATGATGGAACCAGTGAAAAAAAGAAAGTTTTCCCCTGTTAGAGAGAACTTTGACTCGATCACTCCCAACAAGGTTTGTCTTATATAGTAATTATAAAATGAGGGAGGAGGGACTGCAGGACTAGAGAAAGAAAAGAAATAAGTTTCCAAAGCGACTCCAGCTTCATCGTGAACCTGTGACTCCAGCTTCATCTGGTCCTGTGAGAGGATTTTTTTTCCAAAGCAGGAGAAATCCTCACAAAAAAAGCGGAACCACCTTAATCCTGACTTTTTAAAGAAACTTTTTTTTTTTTTTTTTTTTTTAATAAAAACTAATGAAAAATATTGGGGTTTAATTCTGTTTTAATTAATTCTGCTGTCTACTACAAGTCACACAAGTGCGTCCTGTTTCTAATATGTTTCACTGTCGTCCTGTCACTGGTTTTGTTCATTTGTTCATTGATGGTGCTGAGGTGGAAACTAGACTGTAGTACATTTTATTCACCTCTTGATGGCGCTACAGAGTAAATGAACCCTTATGAAGTGTTGCTGGCACAGTTGGCTGAAAGTATCGATGCTTCATGGAGCTTCATCTCACCATCACTAGTAATTTGTGGTGTTTTTAGTGAAATAGTGTTTTAAAAATGTTGACCTTACCACCTCTGTCCTCGTGTCCCGGTGTCAGAGAGGCCCCCAGGGAAACGAGCTCCCTTAAAAAGGTTCCGGGGCAGGACTGAGACGGGGAATGTGTCAGGCATTTTAAGGGTTTATGGGTTTTAAGTATCTGTGGTGTTTGGTTTTAACGTGTATATGTGTGTATATGTATAAAGCTAATTTGATTTATTGGTTTAATTGGTTTATGGAGGTTTGACTTTGATAATTGATGAAAAAAGATAATAAAAAATAAAAATTGTGGACCACACCCACGCTGCTGTTTTCTGTCCCACATCCTGCTGCTAAAGGCTGGCCTACGTTACAGTGTGTACACAGATTTTATGCATTATTTTATGTTCATCCTTCAAATATAAATCCAGTGTTATTACCTGACTCTTACTCTTTACTTGAGTAGTACTTTTCCCAAGTATTGTTTTAATTGAGTAATTTCTTGGAGCACTGCTTTTTACTTCTACTTGAGTTATATTATTTTGAATAATCTGAATATTCTGCCCCCTCTGCTTGTGTCTGAGATGTTATTGCTCTGCTGCAGTTTTCCACAGTGTGGAATTAAACATGTCTGTCTTGAATTTATTGAATTATGTATTAACACTGCTGCTGTTACTGCCTCCAGCTTTAGACCTGGTTTAGAGCTGGTTTAATGCTGGTTCAGTCCTAGTTTACTCCAGTCTTAGTCCTAGTTCAGTCCTGGTTTAGTCCTATTTCAGTCCTGGTTTAGTCCTGGTTTAGTCCTAGTTCAGTCCTGGTTTAGTCCTGGTTTAGTCCTGGTTTAGTCCTGGTTTAGTCCTGGTTTAGTCCTAGTTCAGTCCTGGTTTAGTCCTATTTCAGTCCTGGTTTAGTCCTGGTTTAGTCCTAGTTCAGTCCTGGTTTAGTCCTGGTTTAGTCCTGGTTTAGTCCTGGTTTAGTCCTGGTTTAGTCCTGGTTCAGTCCTGGTTTAGTCCTGGTTTAGTCCTGGTTTAGTCCTAGTTCAGTCCTACTTTCGTCCTAGTTCAGTCCTGGTTTAGTCCTGGTTTAGTCCTGGTTTAGTCCTGGTTTAGTCCTAGTTCAGTCCTGGTTTAGTCCTGGTTTAGTCCTGGTTTAGTCCTGGTTCAGTCCTGGTTTAGTCCTAGTTCAGTCCTGGTTTAGTCCTGGTTTAGTCCTGGTTTAGTCCTGGTTTAGTCCTAGTTCAGTCCTACTTTCGTCCTGATTTAGTCCTGGTTCAGTCCTGGTTTAGTCCTGGTTTAGTCCTAGTTCAGTCCTACTTTCGTCCTGGTTCAGTCCTGGTTTAGTCCTGGTTTAGTCCCGGTTTAGTCCTGGTTTAGTCCTGATTTAGTCCTGATTTAGTCCTAGTTCAGTCCTGGTTTAGTCCTAGTTTAGTCCTGGTTTAGTCCTAGTTTAGTCCTGGTTTAGTCCTAGTTCAGTCCTGGTTTAGTCCTAGTTTAGTCCTGGTTTAGTCCTAGTTTAGTCCTGGTTCAGTCCTGGTTTAGTCCTAGTTCAGTCCTGGTTTAGTCCTAGTTTAGCCCTGGTTTAGTCCTGGTTCAGTCCTGGTTTAGTCCTAGTTCAGTCCTACTTTAATCCTGGACTCTCTTGAACCTCAGAGAACAGCCTCCTGATGGACAGTTATTTTAAAAACATAATACAGTGATCATGTCATTATTAAGTACCTCAACGCTAGAGAATCCACCTTTAAGCACTTCTCACCTGCAGTGGTATTTGTGCAAGTATTTGTAGTTGATAGTGTTGTATTCTCAGTGAAACAGGAAGTCCACTGGTAGTATGCTAGTTGTAGTTAGCTTCATTGTGGGAGCAAAGTTGTGAAAACCAGTAGCATTTGTAACCCAGGGTAACACAACGATCTTCAAAGTAAAAGCGTGTTGATAAAAACAGTAATAAATGCTATAATTGAAAAGTTAATAAATATGTTGATATAGTAAAATTCATTTAAAACGTATTGAGTATATAGAAATAAAAACTTACTTTTTTTCATTAAAATGTGTAAATTCATCTGTTTAATACCTTTTGAAATGTCTTTAGACTTGTTATTTTGAATACCTTTGAAACCATGTGTCTTTAGACTTTTGTTTTTTTCGAAAAGGGAGTACGTTGCTGCAAATGTCTTTAGACTTTTATTTTGAAGTTCCAAAGCTGGAGCCAATGGGAATTGTGGAGCCAATGGGATGTTTTCTTTTCTCCCACGTTCGAGGAGGGAGATACAGACACCGAGCTGCTGCAGAAAGGACAGAACCAGAGCCAGAAACAAGTCTGAAGTTGATCAAAGTTATTTTTCTAATCTAAAAACGTGGGAAGAGAGTATTTTTGTTCTTCCAACCTGTCCCTGTGTGGAAACGTTTGGTTTTTTGTGATGAACGGGACTTGGTGAGTGGAAAATACATGTATTTTATTTTGTGCAATGTAACTAACTTTTTGTGGAAATGCAGTGCAAAAACTGAGAATTCATGTTGTTTTATTGTTCATGGAGGAGCCTACGGTGAATTTAAAGCTCGAGTTCATTGCCCAGACGTGGAGTGTTCTTAACAAGCAACAGTTAATACCGGAAATGACAATTGTCTTTATTTTAACACTATCTAGCAATGTATTTTGTGTACTTATGCCTTTAAAGTATGGTTTGAACAAGAACTTTGAGAACCAAGTGTGTGAAACAAGGGGAGTCGCTCACGGACCTTCTGAACTGCACCAGGAGAGAGTCACTTTCTACTGGACACTGGAGTTTTCATCTGAACTGGTTGATTTACCCAAAGTCCTGCACAAAGACAGTGGACTCAGGATTAAGACGTGTAGGACAGAAAGAGACTTTATTCTGTGCAACGCAGAGTGATTCAGCCTTTTGCTGAATTCATTTTAGTTTTGTACATTTTTATTTGATTAGCCACAAACAAACCGTTGTAAAAGTATTTTACAGTGACATTTATTCTTGTTTGGTTGTAAACAACAAAACAAAATGGTTCAAACTTAAAGGGGAACTTTGAACAGAATTTGAAAAGAACTAAATGCCATTTAAATCAAAGTTAACTCACTAATCCAACAGATAAGAAATAACTTGAACTAGAACTAACTAACAGGTTACAAACCACTATCCTAGAAACCTAAAACTAAAAGAAAATTCTATAATTCAAAGGAAATTCTTTGATTTAAATGATTTAAATCAAAGGAAAGTGAAAAAGGGGTTTTGAACTTAACCACTTAAACAAAAGGTGAAATTACTTTATTGTATATTGTGGTTTAAATAATGGAACATTTTCACGTTTAGTGTTGTCCATGTCCTGTGTTCAGGCTGGTCAATAATAAGCCGCCAATTTAAAGTTATTTCTCTGGTCTTCGGTTCTTCTCACTCAGGTTCTCCCAGCATTTTGCTCCAGTGGTCGAACCTCACTGAACTTCACTGGTCCAGAGAACAGTATTACACACATTTACCTGTTGTTCCCCTGTAGTTAATACTCAAAGCTGCTACACACTGATATCTTGCTTTATAGTTAATCTACCATCAATAGCAAAATAATAATTCAATTCTGTCAACTGGACAAAAGTTTTGGAGTGAAGTCAGGTTGACGTAAAAAAAAAAGCATATTCTCTGAGATCGGTGCTTGGGCTTGAACCCAACAGTCGCACTCTGGACCGCAGTAAACGGCCGGTCTGAGAGTTTTTCAAACAGGTGGCCTCGGAGCGGCTCCACTCGCCCTCTGGAGCCGGGCGAGTGCGGCGTGAACGCAGCTGACCTCACGCCGACCTACAGAGTCTGCGGTGACAGTAGACGTACTTTGGATTGGGGAAAAAAGCTTTCGGAAAGGGTGCAATAGAGCTGCTGTTTGACAAAATTGCTTGTCTGACGAAGCAATTTGGATCATCTTAATATCAGCGACAGTCTCCTCCTGCATCTGTCTGCGCAGGTGGGTCCGTGTGTGTCGCTCCTAAAGCTTTTACTCCTTCGTCACCATCGCCTGCAGTTCTCACACTGCATCTATCCACAGACGAAAGAAAAGACCACATGAGCGTGTTTTCATGGGGCTCTGTCTGCTTGAAGTGTGTTGAATAGAAGTACGTTTGCCGATCAGCTGATGGACTCTCACATAGCTTACGGTGTGTGTGTTTGGGCTGAACGATGTGCGGTGTATGTGACCCAAAATTAAAGTCAACAGAACTAAATCTAGTGCCACTGGGTTCGCTCCATAGACAAGAACATGTGTGAAAACGACCTAAGTGTGAACTGTGCCTGAGTCACAATTTGCATAATTATTCAGGCCCATAAAGTGCGCTCTCACACCTATTAGCATACCGGCTACCACTATTATTTTCCTTGTTTTGGTAGGTCTTAGGATTGAGTTATAAAGAAAATAAATAAATGATGTCTAAGCCCCAAATTTCTGTGCAAACATGGATTGTCTTTCTTAACAAAAAATGCCTCTAACTCCCCTCTTTTCTCTGTAAGATCTGTACCTCACTCTTTTCAAAGGGATGCTGAGTGACTTTGAGATGGAGATGCACATCAGACTGTGGTCCCGAGCTGCTCTCACAATGGAGGTGGTACATTCTCTGATGAAGTGGCTGTTTAGTTTCTCCAGTGTGACGCTCACTACTCTTCACTACACTGAACGGAGAAGACCACATTGCTTTGTTTGTGGCTCGGGGTTTTGTCCTGTGGGTGAACCAGTTTCTGTCTTAAAGTGTTTGTAGGTTTCAAATAGACTGGGATTTCATGTCGTCTGAAAACCCTCTGAAGCTAGGTTCTGATTCTCTGTTGTCCTGTTTTTTGGCTCTCTTAGATCTAGGGAAGGCCCATTTTGGATATTCACCAGCAGAGAGGGCTTTCTGCACACTTTGTTCCTCTTTCACTTGCTTGTAGGAACCACTTGAGCCCTGTGTTGTTCAAATAACTCTGAGTTTGTGAATCAAAAGCAGGTATTGGCCGGTGTTTGTGTGGGTTTCATGACGACTTCTAACTTGAGTAGTCGGTCCTCTCCTATAGTTTCTGTAAAAAAGGCCAGCTTGTTCTCATTGGCTCTTTCCGTGTGAACTGAAAATCAATATGTACAGTAAAGAGTTCCAAATCTTGAATTCTGGTTGTAGTCCAGGTGTCATTCACGTAGCAATACTAATGCATGGGTGGAGTCCTTGGGAACGGGGCCAATGCGTTCTGTTCAAATTGCTCCATATATTAGTTATACAATAATAGGAGAGACCGGTGAGGCCATGGCACAGCTGTGGATTTGCCTGTACAAGTTTGTGAGACTACTAGAGCTAGAAGAGAAGAGAAGTTTTCAAAGCTCTTGGGAATGTTCCAGATTGAAGTGACATGTAAACTATGCAAACGAGTGGTGACAGCAAACTGTTGAGCACAGACTTTAGAAATTTAGTGGCTAACACACCAAGACGGCATGTAGATGAACTCAGACTGGTGACGATCTCTTGGACAGTTTTATCAGTTCTAACGGCAGCAGAGCTGGAGGGTTTGTTACTGCAACTTTCAATAATGTCAGAAAAATACCTCTGCCTTGTTCTACATAAAGTGTGGCTGTACATGTGCATCTTTTCTCTGTAAATCTCATATTGAACCTGGAGCTTTGACTTGCACCATTCGCCGCTCGGCACTCCTCTCTTTTCTGTGCCCTGACCGAGTCATCATTCCTCTGTGGTGCTTTCTGCTTAACTTTAACCATTTTAACCTTCATCGGGGCAATGGTGTCCAGAACATTCAAAACACTCGACGTTCAACAAATCATCAACATTAGAACATGAGGCATTTTCAAAGTGAATCATTTCCATGAACAGTTCACCTGTTTTATCATTTATGTGTCTCCTCTGAACAGCTGCAGGACCAGCCGCTGGTTTGGGAATAACAGACAGGTCAAAAAAGACACAGAAATGATCAGACAGAGCAACATCCACCATTAACATTTAAATATTTACTTCTTTTGTAATGAGCAGGTCCAGAGTGTGTCCTCTGTTGTGGGGGGGCTCGCTGACATGAATCAGACCAAAGGATTCAAGGACAGAGCAGAGCTCTTTAATGTTTCTGTCAAACACATTATCCACATGTACATTAAAATCACCTGTAATGACTAAACCATCAAAGTCTGTGCAGACGACTGAAAACATCTCAGTAAAATCATCAGTACAACTGTGGCAGTGCTGAGGAGGTTTGTATATGACTAAGTAAAGTGTGGAGGGTGATTGTTTTATCTCCATTTTAAAGGAAACATACTCAAAAGATGAAAAACACTCCAAATGACAATCTGTGAGTAACTAAATTATCTCTAAATACGCACATACACCTCCACCCTTTTTGTTTACTCGTGTTTCAGATTTATATTTGAAGTTGGATGGAGTTGATTCCACTAGAATTGCATTACCTGTGTTTTTGTCGAGCCATGTTTCGGTTAAAAACATAAAGTCAAGATTAAAAAAAGAAATAAAATCATGAATTAAAAATGACTTGTTACATAAAGACCTGACATTGAGCACAGCGAGTTTCAGGTTAGTTTCAGTAGGGCTGGATGTTATCTTCTCACAGGGAATGAGAACCAAATTTCTCTGATTGGACAGACTAACTGTCCTTCTGTTAATCAGTCTAAGTGAAAGAAAAGGTGTAACTATTCCCTGTACAGGTAGGTTTTGGTCACTGTGTGTGGGCTTGGAATCGCTGGTCCTCTTCTAGTCACTGCACAGTCTAAGGAGGCCAGTTTGTTCTCCTTGGCCTCTTCTCATGTGAGCTTTATTTTAGTCCAGTTTTCATTCACGTAGTGATACTAATGCATGGGTGGAGTGCTTGGGAACAAGTCAACTGCATTCTGTTCAAATTGCTCCATATATAAGTTGTATAATAATTTTAGAAACCGGTTAGCCCATAGCACAGCCGTGAATTTGCCTGTACAAGTTTCCTTTGAAAATATGTGGTATTTAAACTCATTTCCAGCAGTTGGCAGATTTAGTCAAGTGACTGTTTAGTTCTCTCTTTTAGCTTAGTAACCTGCAGTAGTCTGATCCCTGTTGCTTCCACCTCTACTGATGTCGAGATACAAGTGAAACGAGAAGGCACGTCGAAAGACATCTTGTCTCATCCTGGTCAAATTGGAGATTTTTGACTTTCCTAACAAATTCTGTGTTTTCAATATGATTTTCTGTGTTGCAAACCAAAGGAGCAGGATGCTCTTCAGGTGTTTGGCCACAATGGGTTCAATGGATAAGTAGATTTCTGGAAGGCCATAGATGCAAGGAATGGAGTCACCAGGATAGAGTCTGTAATACTCACTGTAATACAGTGGGCTACATTACAGCAGCGAAACTGCCATTACAAACAAAAAGCTCAGGATCACCCTGCATCTCCCTTTGTCCGCTGGTAAAATGTTGATGCTGTGGTCCTTCTCTAGAGCAGCAGTAGCAGGAGGTGGTTTGACATTGCTCAGTGAAGCAGTTACTTTCAGTCTAAGGTTTCTAGCTTCTGTCTATCTGAGCTTATTGTTTCTAGTGGCAGTTTCACTGCTGTAATGTAGTACACTGTATTACAGAGAAGTATTTCTGACTCTATCCTGGTGATGCCATTCCTTGCATCTATGGCCTCCCAGAAATCCACAAATCTACTGAACCCATTGTGGCCAAACACCTGAAGACCACAGGCTCGTCTGGATGGCAACAACGAAAATCATACTGAGAACACAGCAGAATTTGTTACCAAAGTCAAGCATATTCAATATTTTTGTTTTTATATGATTTCTCTTTTCACTTCCCACATCAGCAGCGATGGAGTCAATAAGGACGAGACTACTGCAGGAAGAACGAACTGAACTGACACCAGACTAAATCTGACAACTGCTGTAAATTCATGGCTGTGCCATGGACTAACCGGTCTCTCCTGTTATTGTATAACTAATATATGGAGTGATTTGAACAGAACGCATTGGCCTCATTCCCAGGCACTCCACCCATGTATTGGTATTGCTATATTGCTATTAAAATAAAGTTCAAAGGGAAGATGCCCAAGAGAACAAACTGGCCTCTTTAGTTTGTGCAGTGACTATAGGAGAGGGCCAGCGACTCCAGGCAGAAGTCTTCAGGAAGTCCACACACACCGACTAACACCTGCTTTTCGATTCACATCATCCACTGCACCACAAACTCAGTTATGCAAACACTACAACACAGGGCTCAAGTTGTTCCTACAAGTACCGAGGGAAAACTGAAAGAGGAACAACACAGAAAACCCTCTCTGCTTGTTGATCTCCAAAATGGGAATCTGATGGATCTAAGATAACCAAAAAACAGGACAAGAGAGAATCAGAACATAGAAGAAAAGATGTAACTATTCCCTGTACAGCTGGTGTGTCTGAAGTCCCCGTCTATTTCTAACTCACAAACATTTTAGGGTGCACTCACCCAAGTGTTTGGGCAGCGTTTGAATAACTCAGAGTTTGTATTGCTGTGGATAGTATGAATCAAAAGGCAGGTTTTGGTCACTGTTTATGGGCTTCTTGAAGACTTCTACATGGAGTCGCTTGTCCTCTCCTATAGTCACTGCACATTCTGAAGAGGACAGTTTGTTCTCCTTGGCTTCTTCCCACGTGAACTTTATTTTAGTCCAGTTTTCATTCATGTAGCAATACTAATGCATGGGTGGAGTGCTTTGGAACAAGCATTCTGTTCAAATTGCTCTATACATAAGTTATTTAATTATAGGAGAAACCGGTTAGCCCATGGCACAGCTGTGAGTTTGTCTGTACTGATTTCTTCTGAACTGAAAATATGTGGAATTTATACAAATTTCCAGCAGCTGGCAGATTTAGTCAGGTGACAGTTCAGTTCTCTCTTTTAGCTTAGTATCCTGCAGTAGTCTCGTCCTTGTTGCGTCCACTGGTACTGATTTCGAGATTTAAGTGAAGAGAGGTCACATCAAAAGACATCTCGTCTCACCCTGGTCAAATTGGAGATGCTTGACTTTGCTCACAAATTCTGCTGTTTTCTCAATATGATGTTCTGTGTTGCCAACCAGAGGAGCCAGGATGGTCTTGAGGTGTTTGGCCACAATGGGTTCAATGGGTCTGAGTAGTTCTCCATTTGTTTGTGGATTTCTGGGAGGCTATAGATGCAAGGAATGGAGATCACCAAGACGGAGTCTGTAATACTTCTCCGTGATACAGTGAACTACATCACAGCAACAAAACTGCCATTAAAAACAAAAAGCTCACAGAGACAGAAGCTGGAGACCTTAGACTGAATAACAGCTTCACTGAGCAGCGTCAAACCTCCTCCCTCCACCCTAACATCAGAAGAAAGGAAGGCTATTGCTGCTTTAGCGAAGGACCAGTTGGAGGAGGTGGGCTACAGTATGGCGCAGTTGCTCATGTACACGTGCACAGACAGTTTATTTTTCCGAGCCCTGTCTTGTGAGCAGAGAGAATAAGAGGAAAAAGTGAATGAACTCTGCAAAAAAAGTAAGGACTGTGGAAAGACAGAAGTTTATATGCCTCATCTCCTGTTGTCCTCACATCTCCACACTGCTGCTTAATCCATAAACTCATGGAGGAGCATATCACAGGAGGACTCATATCTGCCTCAGTATTTAAGAGATATTTCATGCCACTGGACTTATTTTGTCCACTAAAGCGATAACATTTCCATGCCACATGTACACAAACAGCGCTGTGTGTTGATGTCACTTGTCTGTGGCTGGGTTTGGTCGTGCGGGTGAGACTGCAGGTCATAGAACCCAACGCCATTGTGCTTGGGCATGGCATGGTTCAAAGGTCCTAGTGAGCGTGACCTAAGACACAAACTGGTTCATCTAAAGGAGAAAACCCAGAGCCACAAACAAAGCAATGTGGTCTACTCCATTCAGTGTAGTGAAGACTGCAGTCAGCGTTATACTGATGAAACAAAACAGCCATCTCCATCTCAGAGCCATTAACCACTCCTTTGAAGATAGTGAGGCACGGATTTTAGCTAAGGAGAAATGGTTTGAGATGGGAGTTAAAGAGACCGTTTTTTTTTTAGGAAAGATAATCCATCTTTAGACTGGAATGAGTGGCTTAGACATCTTTTATCTACTATTTATAACTCCATCCTCAGAACCTAATTCAAAACAAGGAAAACAATAGCCAGCTAGCCAGTATGCTAATAGGTGTGAGAGCACCTATTAGGGACCTGAACGATTATGCAAAATATGACTCAGGCACAGTTCACACTTGATTATAGTTCAATAGACCGAGGTAACAACATAAACTGTAAACACCAGATGTGTTAGTTTCAGTGTAGTGCTCCTCCCTTCAGACAGATATAATAATAAGAATATAATTTTTCTTTTGCTATGAAGCATTGCTGGACGACTGACGGATTACACAGACATTCCACTATTAAATTTGAATAAATGGGTCATGAGTAGGAAATGTTTAGGAAAAGTCCTCGTGTAGATTCAGTTGTGGTTGAAGGATTTTTAGTCTTGTTTTAGTGGTTTACTGGTAACTCTCAACAGGTGCTGTAAAGTTTCAGTGGAAAGATGGTCCTGTTTGCTTTCATCATTATATAACCAGTGGCCCAGTAGCAACTTTTACAACTGTGATTCACCTCAACACAAAAAACAAGGCAAGGCATGTTTATTGTATAGCATAATTTATACATTAAGTAATTCAAAGCGCTTTACAGAATAAGAAAGGCATTACAATCACAATACAACAAATCAAAGCATTAATAATCATAAATAATCATCTTAAAAGTAACATCAAAAGAGAGGAGTGCAGAATAAAACCCTTTCAGTCATGCACAGCTAAACAGAACCGTTTTGAGCCTGGATTTAAACATTGGCAAAGTGAATCCACTGGTCCATATTCACCTGCTGCAGTGAGACATAGATCTGAGAGTCATCTGCAGAGTTGTGGTAGGACACATTATTGCTGTCTATTAAATGGCCTGACGGCAGCATGTAGAGGTTGAACAACAGGGGTCCCAGGATTGACCCCTGGGGCACCCCACAGGTCAAGGACATTTTATGAGAGACACATTTTCCAGTTTCAACAAAGTATTTCTTCTCTTCTAGCTGGGAGTTGAACTGGTTTAGTGCAGTACCAGAGCAAAAAAAAGACAGTGAAATCTATAGACAGAAAGACAGAGAGGAAAACGGTATCACTGCTGTAGATTTACATGAAATA
Organism: Periophthalmus modestus; assembly: GCA_019594935.1. Taxonomy (NCBI): domain Eukaryota; kingdom Metazoa; phylum Chordata; class Actinopteri; order Gobiiformes; family Gobiidae; genus Periophthalmus; species Periophthalmus modestus. The sequence continues at coordinate 129,878 of JAIEZT010000302.1, read as the reverse complement.
ACAGAATCACTTTTACATTTAGAGCAAACACATACAGTTACAACCACGTGAGGAAAAACATTAGAAGTGAAACAACATTTAAATCCAGTGATAGTTTTAGTATAAATAGTAATGTAGCCAAAACTATATTTTATAAACTGTGCTAAAACTTCAAATACAATTTTGATACAGAGGAATAGGCCCAATACAGTTTTCAATCAAATTTATAATAAAGTCTTTGAATAGAAACTCATTTTTAACACAAAAGAACACTAGTGTGCTTAATATTGTGATCTTATACTAGTTCTGATATAGACTTTTTTTTTTTTTTTTTTTTTTTTCCACTATTGATATTTGTTCAAATTAGTAATATTGCAAGTTTTATAATCAATTTGGATTTTTTTTTTTTTTGGCAATCTTCCATCAATCTTTTAAAGTCTTTAAACTAATAAGTACAAGCATTTTATTTGATCCCAAATTGAGGGGAATAAAGCTACTATTTTGCTATTTGAGTTTGGGGAAATGTGCAGTGCATCCAGTATAATAAATCCCAACCCCAGCATAGAGAGGCTGAGAGAACTTAGCCTGAACTTTGTGGAGGAGGCTCATGGTACTTTCAGAGACACTGTAAAATGCCAAAACCCCTGCACTGTGGTCCAGGTAAACCCCGATTCTGGACTGGGCTGGACATGAGACCGGATCTGAGACTGGACATGAGACCTGGGACTGGACCTTGTTAAACCAAAATGAGCAACTGTTAGATTTACACTCTAAGGCCCAAGATTTATTATTGTCTCCAAATAAACAATCATTAGAGTTTCCTTTCCTCTGAATATCTCTGTATGAAACTGCTATATAAACACTATGCCTCCCGCTCCACTCCACCTCCCAGTAACAGCGGCCCGTCAGACTCTCTCTGCTCAGAACCTGCCAAACACTGAATCTGTCTGGATGATCTGGGTACCTCTGATGGTCACTCATATACGTTACTCTTCTGTTTCCATCAGACAGAGACAGATAAGGGTTGACTGTGTCTGGGTCCAGGGTGATTTCTGTAGAATATTGTAAGAAGTCGTCTCTGGAGCTGAGTTCAGCTGGTGGTAGTGAAGCCTGGACTGGACTCAGAGTGAGCTGGAGTGTGTCTCTGAGCTTGGACACAGCTCTGGTCACTTCCTCAAAGTATCCCCGGTCCCCTGTGTGAATGGTGGCTGGCTCTGTGCTCTGTGTGTGTGGGGACAGTGAAGCGTAGCGCTGTATAAACTGGTTATGATCCTGGGTGAGGCTCAGTCTGTCCAGCTCAGAGAGGCTCCTCTTCAGCCCCCTCATGTCCTGCTGCAGTTGGCGCTGGAGCTTTTGGACTTGGCTCAGTTGGGTCTCCTCCTGGGAGCGGATCTCCTGCTCCACTTCAGAGCGTCTTTTCTCCAGGAGAAGTACCATGTCTCTGAAGCTGTCCTCGCTGCGCTGCACTGCTGTCTGGGCAGAGTGGCTGATGTCCTGGGCCTCCTGCTGGAGCCCCTTCAGGTCTGTCTCCTTGTGCTGGAGGCTCTGGAGCAGCAGGGCCCTCCTGGCAGGCAGCTCTGCCTGCCTCTGAGCCCTCTCTGAGGCAGAGGACACTGTGTCATGACCTTTATGTTGGTCCACACACAGGGAGCAGAGCAGCTGCTGGTCGCTGCGGCAAAATAGTTCCATCACTTTGTCGTGTTGAGAGCAGATGTTTTCCTGGAGCCTGTGAGACGGCGTCACTAGCTGGTGTTTCTTAAATGCTGCAGCTTCATAATGAGGCTGTAGGTGACGCTTACAGTAAGAGGCCACACACTGCAGACAAGACTGGACAGCTTTCAGCTTCTTCCCAGTGCACACATCACAGGATACATCCTGAGGTCCAGCATAGCAGCGGCCACCAGGGGATGGTGAGAGCTTAGTCTTCTTCAGCTGTTCCACTAAATCAGTTAACACTGTGTTTTTACACAGGACAGGCCTGGGGCTGAAGCTCTCTCTGCACTGAGGACAGCTGTAGGTGCGGTTCTGTTGGTCCCAGTAGTGTTTAAGACATCTCATGCAGTAGCTGTGTCCACAGGGAGTCGTCACTGGATCCTTCAGTAGATCTAAACAGATGGGACAGGACAGAGAGTCCTGCTGAACACGCTGGGCCATGTCTGTGTGTGTCGTCCTTCTGAGACCAAAGCAGAATGAGAGGAACCTGACAGTGTGCAGGTTTAGAGCAGTGCCTCCAGCTCCTCCTTCATGCGTGTCAGTCAGAGGGCATGTCTAAATCTGTGCGTGGAGATTAATTCGTGTCATTTTAATGATAGCTGGAAAGACCAGCTGAACCACTCTGAACAACATTCATCTGCACCAACCCATGATCAAGTTCACACAGTGAGAGTTTGGTTCAAATGTGGCACAGGTCAGTTCTATGTTCAACATCACACACTTAACGAGGTTATTAGGTTAATTATGATTCTCCATATCATTTACATACACTGCCTGGCCAAAACAAAAGTCGCCACAAAAAAAAAAAAAAAAAAAAGGTCACACACTAATATTTGGTTGTTCCGCCTTTAGCTTTGATTACGGCACAGTCGCTGTGGCATTGTTTCAATAAGCTTCTGTAATGTCACAAGATTTATTTCCATCCAGTGTTACTTTAATTTTTCACCAAAATCTTGCATTGATGATGGTCAAGTCTGACTGCTGTGAAAAGCCTTCTCCAGCACATCCCAAAGATTCTCAATGGGGTTAAGGTCTAGACTCAGCAGACCATGTGTGAAAATGAGTCTCATGCTCCCTGAACCATTTTTTAACAATTGGAGCTGGGTGAATCCTGGCATTGTCATCTTGGAATATGTCCGAGCATCAGGGAAGAAATGGTCCTCTAATGGAATAATCTGGTCATTCAGTATATTCAGGTGTCAGCTGACCTCATTCTTTGAACACAGACTGCTGCTGAACCTAGACCTGACCAACTGCAGCAACCACAGCCTATTTGCTTGGTCCAGGTGGTGTATTTTTTTTTTGGCCAGGCAGTGTAATAACAATAAAATAGAGAACAACAGGCTGAATAACAGTACAGCAGGCTAAAGTAACGCATAGATACCCGACTGTCTGGTATGTTTACATAAGATATTAACAGTTAACCAGATACGCTAACGTAACATATGCCGGTTGTCTGCAAACATGAGGGACATGAGAGTTCTTTTCACTGATTTTGTCTTCTTACTTCATCACAGTTCACAGCGTTGAACTAGCAAACACATCAAATATAACATAAGCTCTGGCTCATATCACATATCCACACAAAACTGCATATGAACACATGGAAAATATACACACCACTTTTCCCTGCCAGTAAACAACCCGCTGAACCCAAAACTTTATATTTTACTTTCCAGGCATTTCTTAAATAGTGCTCTGTCAGGTAAGACTTCACGTTAGCATAAAAGGCTGAACCAGAAAACAGTAAGTAGTGTTTGTGACCTTAAACAAAACATATGATAAACTAAACATTTACAATATTGTTCCAATTTGGTGGGAAATCATGAATTTGCACTTGGGTACAAGGTACAATAGGTACAATATCTGAACTTGTAAGACACTGGACAGTCAGTGTGACCAGGCTGTTCTGAGATAAAACATCAAATGCCGCCAACTGAATTATCAGCATTGCAAGTCACAAAACAAGTCACAACTGCGCCTGCACCAACAAATGGCGCCACTGGGTTTTTACATCTATGCCAAGTGCCAAAAGTGTTGTGTATTTTCTTACCAGTAACAGAAGAGTTGAAGAATCAGTGTCTCCAGTGCGGGACTTTTACAGTGTCTCACAGTCAAAGTATTGTGCTTGATAATATCCAAAAGTATGGTGTAGTATGTGGAGTACGTGCGTGTAAAGACGCAACCAAATGAGTCCGTGTAAAGCCCCATAATCATCCTCCTTCACTCAGGAAACGATAGAGTGAAATCTTAAAGTTATCAAAACAAAAGCATGTGCTCCTTAGCGCTGCCAAGAGGAGAAAACAAAAGTGAAACTTAAGAGCATCCACATGAACTCTAGCTGACAAATAGTAGTATAATTATAGTCTCATCATAATAACATAGTTATTGAATTTATGATTAGGGATTGTTGCAGCTCCCTTCAAAGGATTGTTCTAAATTCCACCGATTTATTGTCCCCCCCCTAGAACAAACTGAGAGTTTCACCCCTGGTTCAAAATAAAAAAACAAACAAATCATCTTTATGGTCTTATAAATGAAGGGGAAATATATATGGGGAAATTAAATATGATATGTATAAAAGAAAATGAGTCAAGTAAATTTTCTTACAGGTATTACAGTGCCATCTAGTGGTCAAACACGTGAACTGTAACATGTATAATCAACTGTTACATAACATACATAAAGACATACATAGATAGAACTGAATAAATTTCTGGTATGTTGACTTAAGATATTAACAGTTAATCAGTTAACTAAAGCATAAAAAAACAAGCAAACAAGTTTACTTTCGATCTTCCTCAAAATCACGAAATCCATTCAATTCTTCATCCTCGGTGTCATTTCTGAACAACTCTGCCTGCTCCAAAAGTAAATGAAGCACCGCTCCAGAAGTAGATGGCTTTCATACTGGTGCACAGACCTAGAGTGCCCTCACGCAGTTGTCAATGTGACAATAAACGAAGATGTAAAATTATATATTTTAAGAATTTCACATATAAGTTGCATTTGTATAGGGATGGGATGATATAAGATAATATCGCTAATCACAATAAAAAAGGTCCGTAATTAATCGTTTGTGGCATTTTTAAATAATTGTGATCATTGCACACGATTATAATTGCCTATACGGCACCAGACTGCCTTATGTTTGCAGTTACAATACAATGTTTCGATGTGTCACGATCCCTGTCTGTACTGCCTTTTTGTTTGTCTTTTCCACTCCCTCACGTGTCTGAGCCTGGAGCTGGGCGTAGATCTTGGCTCCTCCTGTGTACACCTGGAGTCAATTCTCAATCGGCTGCACCTGCGGAGGATAAGGGGAGCCAGGACCTGATACTCGGCGTCAGATCGTCCGCGTGTCTATGTGGTACTCCTTGCTTGGCTCTGTTCATGTTTTTCTGCTTTTTACTTCGCTAAACCGGATACTTTTTGCTCCCAACCAGATCCCGCTCCCTGGACCAGCTCAGCTCTCCCGCCTCTGACCCTGCTCTTCACTACCGGTACTGTCCACCCCAGACTCTGCAACTCACGCTTCACCTTTGGACCATCACTGTTTGATCTACCGTCATTTTCCACCTTGCACTGGTGTAAAGAAACATTGTTAAAACTTCCCCAAGTTCTGTCCTTTTGGTCCCTCTTGCCTGACGTTACGACAGAACAATCTGGCTACAATGGACCAATCAGACTCGGGGCCGGATCAAACGCACATCACATCACAGCGTAGTAATTGGACAACACAAACAAACTATCCGGACCCTGCTCGACTGTAATCAGACCCTGACTCAGCAAGTATCTCAGCTCTCCAACCAGGTCTCCACTCGGCTCGCTCTCCCGCCCTCGGCTCCCGACGCTGCTGCCGCTGCCACAGGGACCATGGCGGCTCCGTGTCCTGTGGAGTGGAGGAGCACAGATCCGGACCCATATTCAGGTCAGCCTAAACCTCTGTCGGGGTTTCCTTTTTCAACGTACCTCCATGTTCAAGCAGCATCCAGCCAGCTATACATCTGACGCGACTAGGATACGTTACGTTTGTGCATTGTTGAGGGGGAGAGCAGTTCTATGGGCAGAGGCTAAATTCTCGAACACTGCATTAGACCAGATGACATCTGATAATTTTGTGAGTGAGTTCAGGCTGGTCTTCGATCACCCACATTATCAGGCTGATGCCGCCTTCCGCCTGCTAAGCCTTGTTCAGGGATCCAGGTCTGTAGCGGATTACACCATAGAGTTCTGGACATTAGCTGCGGAGGTGGACTAGACAGTGCGTTAAAAGCCGTCTTTTCTAAGGGACTAAATGATCAGTTAAAAGATTAACTGGTTTTCCGCGATGACCCGCCTGACCTGAGATCCTTGATTACCCTAGCTAACCGAATCGACAATCACTTGCAAACTTGCCAGAGAGAGAGAGACGCCATTCGCTTGTTCGGACTGTGATCTGCTCCACTTCACCGCCCCCCGAGAAGCCTATGCAGCTGGGTCGAGCGCACTTGTCTACCGAGGAACGTCTTGCACACCGCCAGATGGGGGAGTGCTTGTACTGTGGCAAACGGGAACATTTTTTTTTGCCACCTACCTGGTTCAGCCAAATGGGGACACCCACCAGTAGCACTGGGAGTACTGGTGGGTCAGCAATTCATCCCAGGGAAGAAAAATAATCATTTTCAACTAGATACTACTTTGTGCTTTCGCTCTGCTACCTTACCCGTCCAAGCCCTCATCGACTCTGGAGCGGAGCAGAATTTCCTTGACCAGCAGGTGGCCGAGCAGTCGGGGATGAGACTGGAGCCACTCAAACAACCCCTGACAGCTTTTGCTCTCAATGGGAGACTTTTAGCCAGAGTTACGCATGTCACTGAACCTGTCACTCTTGTTTTGTCTGGCAATCACCACAAGACTAGGCGTTTTGATGTCATTTCTGCCCCTTCTTCACCGCTCGTCTTGGGCCACCCCTGGCTAGTGGCTCACAACCCCGTCATTGACTGGGCCCAGGGAAGGGTGTCTGAGTGAAGCCCCTCTTGTCACGCCCACTGCTTGCTGTCAGCCCTGTTTCCCACTGGGGGCACCAACTCCGTCCCTAGTCCTCCCCTGGACAAGCTGGATCTCTCCTCTGTACCTGAGGAATACCATGACCTACGGGATGCCTTCCAAAAGAGTCGGGCGCTCTCACTTCTCCCTACCGCCCATATGACTGTGCCATAGATCTCTTGCCCAGTGCTCCCTTGCCTTCCAGCCGTCTCTATAACCTTTCCAAGCTGGAACAAGAGACTATGGAACAGTACAGTTGAGATTCCCTGGCCGCAGGTATTATCCGCCCGTTCTCCCCTCCTGTGGGCGCAGGGTTTTTCTTTGTCGCGAAGAAGGATAAAACACTATGTCCATGCATTGACTGCAGGGGCCTCATCAACATCACCGTAAAAAAAATGTCCTCTTCCACTCATTGACTCCGCCTTTATGCCACTCCACGGAGACACCATTTTTACTAAACTTGATCTGCAGGACGCATACCACTTGGTGCGCATAAGGGAGGGGGACGAGGGGAAGATTGCGTTTAAAACACCATTAGGACATGTCAAATATCTTGTTATGCCCCCAATGCCCCAGCAGTCTTCAATGCCCTTATCAACGATGTGCTTCGAGACTTTCTGAATTGTTTTGTTTTTGTGTACCTTGACGATATCCTGATTTTTTTCTCAGTCCCTGCAGGAACACCAGCACCATGTACGCCAGGTCCTCCAGTGTCTCCTTGAAAATAAGCTTTAAGTCAAGGCTGAGAAGTGTGAGTTTCACGCAGATAAGGTCAGTTTTTTGGGGTTCATCGTGAGGTATGGACAGGTGAGACCTGAGCCCGAAAAGATCAAAGCCGTGACTGATTGGCCTACACCAAATAACCATAAAAAACTTCAAAGATTTATCGGTTTTGCCAATTTTTACAGACAGTTCATCTGGGATTTTAGCCATGTGGTAGCACCTCTCACCAAACTCACTTCCTCCAGACAGTTCACTTGGACCCCCGAAGCCCAGTGCGCCTACGACAAGCTGAAGGACCTCTTCACCTCGGCCCCGATCCTACGTCAGCCCGACCTCTCTTGCCAGTTCATCATGGAGGTAGACGCCTTGGACACCGGTGTAGGAGCTGTCCTCTATCAGAGGTTTGAACCCCACAATCATTTGTTTCCCTGTACTTCCTTCTCTTGTCGTTTGTCCCCAGTGGAAAGCAACTACGATTTGGGGGGTCGCGAGCTGCTGGTGGTCAAGCTCGCGTTGGAGGGGTGGCGTCACTGGTTGGAGGGGGCAGAACAACCCTTTCTGGTTTGAACAGACCACAGAAATCTTTCTTACATTCAGTCTGCCAAACGCCTTAATTCCTGTCAAACCCATTGGTCCCCATTCTTTACCCAATTCAACCTCACACTCACCTACCGCCTGGGATCCTGTAACGTCAAACCAGACGCTCTCTCTCACCACTTTACTCAGGAGGAGACCACCATCGCTCCAGAACCCATCATTCCCCCTACATGTGTTGTCGCAGCTGTCCACTGGGAAATTGAAGACCTGGTCCAGGAGGCCCAACGCAACGACCCTGATCCAGGTAATGGCCCACCTGGTACTCTCTTTGTTCCAGATTCTGTCTGGTCCAAGGTACTGGAATGGGTCCATAGCTCTCGGTTTGCCTGCCATCCAGGAGCCAATCGCACACTCTCCCTCTTGAAACGTTATTTCTGGTGGCCTACTGTTGACAGAGACACCAGGGCCTACGTCTCAGCTTGCCAGGCATCTGCCAGGGACAAGGCCTCCCACTCGCCACTGTCCGGTCTGCTGCAACTACGTCTGGTCCCGAAGCGGCCTTGGTCCCATGTGGCAATGGACTTCTGTCCAATGCTCAGCACACAAGCCTACATCACTTATGCTCCAGCATGAAACAAAACGCTACAATTTCACAAATCTGATGCAATGTGCAGCAGTTTCATTAGTGGGATGAAAGCTGATTGTGTTGTGATAACACTGTGAAAGGGGCATGACTTGGCAGAGAGAGTGAAGTTGAGGGACTCAGAGAATCAAAAACAAAACTGAAACTTAGCAAACATGTTAATACATTGTTTTTATGGAATATAGCATTTTCAAAACTCTAAAAGGTAACATGATGAGCTACATCTGCTATTTATTTATTTATACTGACAGAGAAGACTTTGAACATCCCAGTAATTACAGAGATATTAGCCATAACCAGGTCAAAAAGGGTAGAGTCTCTCAAATGTCAAAGCTCCTGGATACATCTGAAATGAACACAGTGAACTGAAACTTCAAGAAAGTATAATTGCAGATTTAATCAAAAGTAAATTTTTAGCTTGACTAATGACAAATATTGTTTGTTTTTTTAATTATCCAGGTCTTCAAAAAACCACAACCAGGAAATGCTGCACCCTCTGTCCTGTCAGGTGTAACAGACACGTGAGGACAGGTGACAGGTGACAGGTCAGTCACTCCTGTCAGTTTAATGAGCCTGACAGACCAGCAGAACCACAATCTGATCAATCTGAAAATCACTTTTAAATGAAGGTACAGCAAAGAGTAAAATACATTTACATTACATGAAGAATAACATTTGAAGTGAAAGAAAGTTCAAATTAAGTTAGTTATAAACAGTGTCTGGTGTAAAACATGTAGAGAATATATTAATTCATATTTCCAGTTATAGTATAAACAGTAAAGCAGCTAAAGCTGTATTTTATAAACTGTACTAAAAGTTCAACCTCGATTTTGATACAAACGAACAGACCCAATGCTGTTTTTGATCAAATAATGCATAATAAAGTCTTTGAACAAAATATAATTTTAAAAACAAATTAACAGTAGTGTTTTTAAAGTGTGGTCTTTTTTGGACAGCCCTAATAATGAGTCTTTTAAAGATGTAACTAATTTATTTTAAATAAAAGGCACAAATATGATCCCAGCTGTGGAGAACAAAGCTGCTATTTGAGTTTAGGGAAATATGCAGTGTCTCCAGTAGCACCAAACCCAACCCCTGCAAAGAGAGGCTGAGTGAACCTGGTCTGGACTCTGTGGAGGAGGCTCATGGTACTTTCAGAGACGCTGTAAAACGCCAAAACCCCTGCACTGTGGTCCAGGTAAACCCCGATTCTGGGCCAGACTGGACCTGACACCTGGGACTGGGCTAAGTTAAACCATAATGAATAACTGGTTTTGTTACACTGTAAGGCCCAGGATTTATCATTATACCCAAAAAAACATTCATCAGAGCCTCCTTTCCTTTGAATACCTCTGTATGAAACTGCTATATAAACACCACTCCACCCGCTCCACTCCACCTCCCAGTAACAGCGACCAGTCAGACTCTCTCTGCTCAGGACCTGAAACCAGACAGTGAATCTGTCTGGATGATCTGGGTAACTCTGATGTTCACTCATAAATGTTACTTTTCTGTTTGCATCTGACAAAAGCAGTCTGGTGTGAGCTGTGTTTGGGTCCAAAGTGATTTCTTTATAATATTGTAAAAAGTCCTCTCTGGAGCTGGGTTCAGCTGGTGGTAGTGAAGCCTGGACTGGACTCAGAGTGAGCTGGAGTGTGTCCCTGAGCTTGGACACAGCTCTGGTCATTTCCTCAAAGTATCCCCGGTCCCCTGTGTGAATGGTGGCTGGCTCTGTGCTCTGTGTGTGTGGGGACAGTGAAGCGTAGCGCTGTATAAACTGGTTATGATCCTGGGTAAGCTCCAGTGTGTCCAGTTCAGAGAGGCTCCTCTTCAGCCCCCTCACGACCTCCTGCAGTTGGTCCTGGAGCTCTTGGACTCGGCTCAGTTGGGTCTGCTCCTGGGAGCGGATCTGCTGCTCCACTTCAGAGCGTCTTTTTTCCAGGAGAAGGGCCATGTCTCGGAATCTGTCCTTACTGCGCTGCACTGCTGTCTGGGCAGAGTGGCTGATGTCCCTGGCCTCCTTTTCTAGCATCTTCAGATCTTTCTCCTTGTGCTGGAGGCTCTGGAGCAGCAGGGCCCTCCTGGCCGGCAGCTCTGCCTGCCTCTGAGCCCTCTCTGAGGCAGACGACACTATGTCATGACCCTTATGTTGGTCCACACACAGGGAGCAGAGAAGCTGCTGGTCGCTGCGGCAGAATAGTTCCATTAGTCTGTTGTGTTGAGAGCAATTGTTTTCCTGAAGCCTGTGAGACGGTGCCACCAGCTGGTGTTTGCGTAATGCTCTAGCTTCATAATGAGGTTGTAGGTGGTGCTCACAATAAGAGGCCACACACTGCAGACAGGACTGGACAGCTTTCAGCTTCCTCCCAGTGCACACATCACAGGACACATCCTCAGGTGCAGTATAGCAGTGGCCAACAGGGGACGGTGAGAGCTTAGTCTTCTTCAGCTGTTCCACTAAATCAGTTAAAACTGTGTTTTTCCGCAGGACAGGCCTGGGGCTGAAGCTCTCTCTGCACTGAGGACAGCTGTAGTTGCGGTTCTGTTGGTCCCAGTAGTTTTTAAGACATTTCATGCAGTAGCTGTGTCCACAGGGAGTCGTCACTGGATCCTTCAGTAGATCTAAACAGATGGGACAGGACAGAGAGTCCTGCTGAACACGCTGGGCCATGTCCGTATGAGTCGTCCTTCTGAGACCAAAGCAGAATGAGAGGAACCTGACAGTGTGCAGGTTTAGAGCAGTGCCTCCAGCTCCTCCTTCATGCGTGTCAGTCAGAGGGCATGTCTAAATCTGTGCGTGGAGATTAATTCCTATCATTTTAAGGATAGCCAGAAAGACCAGCTGAACCACTCTGAACAATACTCATCTGCACCAACCCATGATCAAGTTTATACTAAGTTAAAATGTTGTTATGGTGCTGGACGAGAAGGAGCCCTTACTGTGCTGAGAAGACAGTCTCCAAAGAGTGTCTCAGTCCACTGTGCTGCTCTCAGGTAGCCACTGTTCCTGCCACTGTACGACATGGTCTTACTGCATTGACAGGACAGATGGCCACACACACAAGTGGTTTAGGCAGGATAAGTTTTCTGTACTTCTCTAGTGCAAGAGTTGAACAATTTCCAGCTCCGTCGCACCACACCCCTCTGGTGTAGCCGCTGTACTTGACTCATACCGGCGTTAGTTCCTTTCTCTGACCCGTTCCGAGCTGTTAGCACGATGGCAACTGCATCAGGCTTTCTGGTGACAGGCTATTTGTTCTCGCCTGTGTCTGTCACCTAAACCTCTCCTGTGCGACCTAAATCTCACCTGTCGCCTTGGTCCAGCTGTGTCCACTTCCTTTTCGCTTCCACCAACAGTTCAGTGTCTCCTTTTTTCTTGTATTTCATCCCTTCTACCTGGCATTTAAAAGAGTACATGTAACATACCAGCCAATGACAGGATGGGCAGAAAGATCCAATTAGTCCAGTCTTTAAATAACTATGTGTACACAGCAAACACAGCAAATATAGATTCACACCTCTCCCCATCCCTATTTGGACCCTCCTGCAGTTAGCAACAAGATTCTGTCTAAAGCTCGTCTCAATTGAACTTAAACAGAAATATATCAGTGGTGCTGTGTTAGTGCTATACAATCAAAACATGGATTATGCTGTGGGTTTTTCCTGTAACACAAACTCCACTTGATATTCAGGTTCACAGACAGATTCACAGATACTACGTCACAGGCTAAGAGATCACACCACTGTAGTTACAAGTGTCATCATCCAGAAACATCATTAACTTAGCACTTTAAGACCCTTTAACCTGCCACACATTACATATTTAGATGATCATGTTATGTTTTATTATTTTAATAATGCCACATTCACCGAAATCTACATATTCATTTGTTTTTTTTAGTTTCACTTTCATTTTTGATGCTCTGTCTTCCCTCCCTTTGCTCCCTGGGTGAAGTCACTCTCCCTTCAGAGCACAACACAATCAGCTGCATCTCGCTAATGAAACTACCGCACATCACATCAGGTTTGTCAGGTTGTCGTGTCCGGTCTTGTACCAGGATATTTATGGAGAATTGTAATGTGGGAGCATGGGTGGTGTAGACTTGTGGGCTGAGCTTTGGACAGAATCTTGCAGCTAATCATAAGAAGGGTTCAAATAAAGCCCAGGAGAGATCACCAAATTACTCAAACATGCATGGATGACATCTAAAACCTCTCCATGTGTGTCAGTCTTGGACACATCTACCTCCTCTGATTAGGTTAATAAGGTCTTCTTATTTAACAGACAGACCTAGACCTGTTATGATAACACATTTTAAAAAACGATATATTGCAACAGAAAAGTATCACGGTAAAGTAGCAAAAGACGAAGTTCAAATCTGTCAACTGGACAAATCGTTGTAGGAGTGAAGACGTTTCTCTGCTCATCCAAGCTGCTTCTTCAGTTCTGATCAGATTGCTGATGGACACTGCCTTGTCTACCAGCCTGGATGACTGAGGGTTTACACAGATATCACGATAAAGTGAATATTAAAAGTTCTTCATGCCACTGTCACATTAACCCTTAAGCAGGAAATCTCAGTGAACCTTTTTCTAAATGCACCGTATTGTAAGAAATGTGGCCAGCAATAAGTAAATGGCACAAATAGCAGAGAGAACAACCAAGTTCCATGGCTGAATCAGGGAGGCCATCGAGATCCAGACACGCACCCTCCAGACTGTAAATGGAGATGAGGGGCTATACCAACTCTTTCACACCTGAGATACCTGCTGTCCTGTGTTTATCCTTATTTTCCACTCTTAACGTTGCTCTCAGCACTTTAACTGAGCACACCGGAGATGGATGGAGGTACTGAGATAAGTGAAAGTCACCAGAAAGCTAAGACGAGCAAGTATAACGAAGCGTATTTAGCACTGGGCTTCACCGTGACTGTTTACGGGTAGTTTTATTTTTTTGTCCTTGCCTCCCCCATTCAGATCCGCCCACCAGTTGACCCCCACCTGGCGAGGCTCCACAATCAGCTGGTGGGGGATAAAAGCCGGAGCGACTCCCACATTGTTGACCGGTGGCGTCCTTGGCTGCAGCACCTTTGATTATGTAGTTATTTTGTTGTATTTTTTGAAACACACTTTTTGTAAAGAATAAGTTTAAGTTATCTTTTCCGCTGACCTCGTCCCCACGCTCTTCCTTGTTCTACGCCCGGCTTTTTTTTTTAACATCTCATTTCATTCGTGCCACCACCCCTGGACCAACCGGCACGTAACAGTGACTATGTGGGAGACGAGGACAGACCGATGTGCTACTGCGTCTAAAAATGTGGGGCAGTAGACAGCATGAAAGCCAAATAAATTACTACATTTTATAGACAAATTGTACTATTATAGTTGCGGCAAAGAGTAGGGGGGGTGCAAAAGTTTTTCTTCTTCTTCATAGGGGGGCATAACAGAAAATAATTAAGAATCACTACCATAGACAAACATGCAGTCCCCC
>JAIEZT010000302.1:66542-115664 GCA_019594935.1 Periophthalmus modestus | reverse complement strand
AATTAAGTAAACAGACTAAATCTCGTGCCACTGGTTCGCTGTCCATAGACAAGAAGATGTGTGAAACGACAAAGTGACGTGTGCCTGAGTCACAATTTGCATTTCGGCCCAAACTTCGCTCTCACACCTATTACTACTGGCTACCACTTTCGTAGGCGCGCCCCTACCGGGCTGTGGCCTATTGCTTCCGCACCGCTGCGTGCCTGGGCGAAGCCCAGGCACTCATCTTGCTAACTGTCTTGGCCGAACTGTGCGCTGCGCGCCAAGTTGGCTGAGGTTGCGACCTTGCCCCGCCGACTCCAGTATCCTAGCAACCCATGCCGTAGGCATGGATATGGCATATTTGTTCTTGCTTAGGCATGTCATCGTCAACATTGAGACTCAATGTGCTAAGCCCATTGACTCAATGTTGGCGAATGACGGGCGCGTCAGCGCCCGCAATTCGGCCCGGCCAATGACCCCACGGTTCGTGGGTAGTTTCAGAGCTTTGCGAAAAACTTATATTTGTCATTCTAATGTTTTCGGATATATTGTTTTTGCTAAAATATTATTATTTAGGGCCTACCTATCCCGCCTACAGGGCGTCAGGGCCTATTGCTTTCCTTCCGCAACTATGATGCCTGGTCTAACCCGGCACTCATCGTTGCTAACTGTCTTTGTCCGAACTGTGCGCGGCAGCGCACAGTTCGGCTGAGGTCGCGCCTTGCCCTGATTCCACTATCCCAGCAACCCATGCCGAGGCATGGGCCATATTTGTTTTATTGGCTAAAATGAATGAAATGAATGGGAGGGTCAATGGGGAAACCCCGGCGCCGTCCTCCTGGCGAATGACGGGCGCAATCAGCGCCCGCCCTTCGCATTTGACCCAACGGTTGACGTGGGGAATGTCGATGCTTTCAAAAAACGTATAATATGTAATCATCTAATGTTTTTCGGATATTAGTTTTTTGCTAATAATATTTATTAGTTTTTTTTTCCCGAGCCCCTACAGGGCGTAGGGCCTATTGCTTCCCGCAACGATGAGTGCCTGGGGCGAAGCCCAGGCACTCATCGTTTGCCACTGTCCTTCGGCCGAACTTGGCGCCGCAGCGCACAAGTCGGCTGAGGTCGCGACCTTGCCTGACTCCAGAGCCTAGCAAACCCATGCCGTAGGCCATTGGGATATGCATATTTGTCTTGCTAGCATGTTATCGTCAACATTGAGTCCAATGGCGAAGCCCATTGACTCAATGTTGACAAAAGGCAGCGCGAAGCGCTCATGTCCCCAAACACACTCCTGGCATCGAGCCCTATCCCAGCCACCCATGCCGCAGGCATGGGCCATCTTTGTTACTGCTAAAATGAATGGAAGTCCAATGGAGGTCAATGGCGGGCCCCGACGTCTGGCGAATGACGGCGCGTCAGCGCCCGTCCATTCGCCAATGACCCCACTCTGGTGTCGTGGGGAAGGTCAGAGAGCTTTCGAAACGTATAATTTGTCATTCTAATTTTTTCGGATATATTGTTTTTGCTAAAAATATTTATTTATTTTATTTTTATTATTAATTTTTATTTCTTCTTCTGCTCTTTGAGCAGGAATTTGACCCCCTGAACTATATTCAAAAACGCACCAAATTTTGCCCAAAAATTCAGGTCTGCCAAAAATTATTTTTTTTTATATGGTGCATCATTGGGCATAAAAAAATGGCGCGGACAGCGCCACCTACAAAGTCAAAATACATTGCGGTCAATGGGAGACGCCCCGACGCAACTTGTCATAGAGCCACCAAATTCGATACACACGTTCATCAAGTGATGCCAAACAAAAAAGATTATTATGGCCACGCCCTCTGACAACCGGAAGTCAGCCATCTTGGATTGCAAAATTCCCAAAATGCAAGAGGGTCAGCATTTTCGTTTGACGTCGCATTTTCGTCAAACTCCTCTGAAGGCGCTTCACCGACGGGGCTGAGAATCACTGGACATCATCTAGACAAGTCCGGGCATCACAAAGTTATCAAAATTTAGGTTGATACGTTATAACGGTTTCCGTGCGGCGAAGCCGCAAAAAGTCCATCGGAATGTTTGCAATTTTTTCTAATTTCAAAATTTGCTCCCGTTTGCGCATAAAAGTCCGATTGAGCTCAAATTCGAATCAGTTATAAAACCTTCTGGCCTAGACCTACTAATTATGAAAGAAAACATTTGGTGCAATAGCGCCCCCTACAGAATAACAAATTAAATTTGCATGGAGGGCCCAAAATTTAGTTTTCCCAAATGTTATGAAATTTCACACAAAATTCCAGTGGGTCATCCCCAATCAATAAAGTCAATTAGACCCTGTCATTTCTTGCACCGTGTTGCTATGGCGATGCGCCAAAGTGCCCATGTTAGCCTAGTAGGAGTAATCCCAAAATTTCCCATTGATGTGAAAATTAATAGTTTCATGGAATAGTGTCAAATTTGATATACTCACTCTTCATATCATCACCGATCGAAAAAGTCAATCAGACCCATGTCTATTTTTGCACTGGGTTGCCATGGCGATGCGCAAAAGAGCCCCATGTTATTCTAATGGATATGAAAAAACTGTCAAAATATTTGGACATTTCAAAGTCTTCTAACCAATTATTACCTTCATGAGGAACGTGAAATTTGACACACTGATTCTTCACATCGTCTCCGTCAAAAAAGTCCAAGGGGTAAGTGTGTATTTTGCATGGTGTTGCCATGGCGATGCCTCTAAAACCCATGTTATTACATTTTAGTGCATCAGTGCTTCCATTGACTGTTGACTTTGTTTAGTGGCAAGTACAAGCCCAAAGCCGCAATAAAAACAGTCACAAGTGACACATTAGCGCCACCCATAGTGGAGTGCCGGTAGCGCCATCCATAGGGAGTGCCAGGTTGGTCGAGTGCTACGTGTGGCCCACAAGGTGCTTATCGTCAAAACAACCTTCTTTGACACTATCTGTTCTGCTGCTCCATAATGAAGTGCTTACATAGAAATCCAGTCCACATCTTCTCTCATTCTTTACTTGCCTAGTTCAGTCTGACACTCAGTGATTCGGTTCAGGTTTTGTGTTTTGTGCTATGCTCCGCCCATGTCAGTGCTTCACTCACATTCACCGGTGACAATGCTCATGATAACATGACTATGACAGATGCAGAAAACTGTCCCATGTCAGGAATGAGTTCTACTAGACTTTGTTGATGATAATAACATGCATATTAATGCTTAGTCATGGTAAATGGTCACATTTATGTACAGAGCTTTTTATCCTTCTAAGCACTGAAAGCACTATACAAGTGGTGCTTTGTAAGCGTAAAACAAAATGCAGGCAAATCAACTTTAAAGGTCCTGTATTACACAAAATTGACTCTTGTGAGCTTAAAGCCATGTTATAATAGTTCTTGCGTCCTCAAAAACAGACCTGGAGTTGTGTTTTTGTTTCATTCACATGTTTGAATAACACTTTATTATTAGTCTGTAACATCTCCAAAGCTCAAAATGCTCTGTTCCACCTTGTGATGTCATGGAGTGGTAGTTTTTCAAGTTAACAGCTCCTTTTTTTACCTTTAGTTCAGTAGAGATTGGAAATTCAGGCCTGAAATGATCCAAATGATTCTAGTGAAGGTGTGTGGAGTTTAAAAACACATCGGAGCATTTCCTGTATCACCACAATGATGACATCACAAGGTGTAACAGTGTTTTCAAACTGAGAGAAGAACTCAGCCTAAATCTGGCAGGGTTTCAGTGTTAAACATGTGAATTAAACAAAACCAACTCCAGGTCTGTTTTGGATGAAGAAACAAGATTATAACCTAAATGAGAAAAAAAAGTACAATATTGGCCCTTTAAATGACTTTGCTCGCATCATTTTGTTTGTCCGATACATTGACGTGTGCATGTATTCTGTGACTGTTTCACTGATTTTGGCTGCTACTGCTACACTTTTATTTTAAAGCCCAAACTTCTGATATGTATGTTTATAAGATGTTTTGCAGTCATTTATTGTTTTCAACAATATTAATACTTAGATTTATCATTTTCAGTTTCTTACTGTAATATTTAAATTACTATTTCATATGTAGGTCTTTATATTCTCTAACGTGCACCAGTATTGTGATCACACCATGTGGATGTCCAAACCCCTCTGTCAAACCAGTAAACCTAGTTTACTGGTTTACAATGGTGTTATTACCGTAGCAATAGATATATACTGTATTATGACATGGTAATAATTATTGTTAACACACATTATATTAATGCACCATAAATATACCAAACTTTATCTGTATCTATATATCTATATATATATATAGTATATAGTATAGTACACATAATGTATCGCCCACTTCTGTTTCAAATCATGTGTTATATATATTTCTTTTTCTATTTTTTTTTTTTTTTTTTTTTTTTTTTACACAATAATCATTTGGATGCCCTGATCCTCTGACCACACAAAAGCTTTATTTATTCCTCTTGGGCAGGTGCACTGTATTCATGTCACTTTATCATCAGAAGGTTGGGGTTGTACAATAATGTGTTTTGGTCATGGCCATATTTCCAAGTTAATATTGTGCAGACCAGGTGACTAATGAAATCTCTATCTGCATAAACTTGATGATCACCTCATTTTGTTACACTAAAATTGGAACTGAGTAACTTTAATGACCACCTGATTTTGTTACTTTGCTCTATTGATGCTTTATTCCTTAAACACTCACTTTTTTTTTTTTCTATAACTGAGTAAACCAAGTACTTGTATGACCAAAAAATGAAAGCATACCTTATTTCATTCCCTATAATCCCAGGAAAGTCATTATTCTACTAATAAAATGTCTGATGACACCAAGTAGAGATTAACCAATTAAGCCCCAATGACAATCAAACATCTGGCTTCAGTGTTTAAAACATTGTGGCTACATCATGGGAGGGGATGGGCAGAGTGTGTGTGGGTGTACTGTACCTCAGCAAAAGATGGACTGGTCACTCTGTGCACTAGGCCTTTACCTTCTGTGTAGACTGTTTTTTACTCTCAGACTCCTTTGAGTGAACAAGGTCCCTGCCATGACATTTTATAACTCTTAACCTTTGCAAACCGGCTACTTTCGTCCCCTAAACACCAAGTACAGTTGGAACAAGAGACTCAGACTGGTCAGGAGAGTCAGCTGTCCTGGGCTGCCTGTTGGACTCCGGAGGAGGTGGACAAGGAAGATAATGTTTTTGTTTTTTAAACCTAATAGGACAACAAAACATGTTTACCCAACCCTGATAAACCCCAATATCTTTGTCTTTTGTCATAAAACATCTCATTATTCCAAAGGTATGTGGGTGGTTCTAAACATTACTGCCTCAAAGGAAATATGATCCTCTTTAATCCAAACCAATCCTTCTGAGGAAAAAAAAAAAAAAAAAAAAAAATCACTCTAATTAAATGTTATACAGTATGTCAGAAGCCTTCAAAACATTTTTACATAACTTGTGTTAATTTAATAGAAAATGTATGTAAAACATTTCAATTAATTGGCCGTAAAATACAGAAGCGAGTTTCAATTCATTTCAAAGCTTTTATTTATCAGTTCTGAATAAAACAAAGAACATTTTTTACCTCCATACAAATAATCTACTTCTTCTTCTACTACTTCAATTCATTTCTGTAAAAGCCCAAAATCTCAACAACAGTCACCTCTTAGAGTTGAACATGAGAATTTATTTAACCAACAGAAAGTTAGAAAATCTATGGAACAAACAAGCAAATGGAAGAACTGTCTCAGAGCGCCCCCTGTCCTTAGACCCTTCTTCTTGGTACGGAGTCATGTGCGTCCATTTGCAGATAGAGTTTCAAAGTCTGTTTCAGTCCATAAGGCCAGAGCCACTCAACAAAGGGACTGAGGAGGCCCCACCCATGGCAGAGCAGGACCCACCCCAGCCAGGCACTGGGCCATGGAGCCAGGCGAGGGAAGGGAGGGTCCAGGTCCACAGACCAGGATCAGGACACAGTAGCAGATCTAGGGTCCAGTCATCACCGGGCGGTCAGTGGCCAGAGATCTGAAACAGGACAGGAAACATCATGTGAATAGCCATGAAGAAACTCCAGCTGAACTGAGCAGTGATGCTAATTTGAATATTTTGAACCACTCTTTGTCTGACCCATCACCGAGAACCTGTTTGTCCCTGGGAGAACCAGGAGCATAAAGCCCCTCACAACAGCTCCAAGGATCATCTGGGCACACAAACCTCTCCACCGCGATAAGGTGGTGGTTCAAGGAGAGGAGGAAAGTAAAGGAAACACAGGACAGTGAGGGAGAGGGAGAGGGAGAGAAACACAGGACAGAAGCAGGGAGAAAAACAAGGAGAGAGAGAGAGAGAGAGAGAAGAGAGAGGAGAGAGAGAGAGAGAGAGAGAGAGAGAGATGAGAGAGAGAGAGAGAGAGAGACAGACAGTTAAAGAGAGTGAGGGAGTTTAAGAGTTAGTTGGGGAGAGAGGGAGAAAAGCGCAGGTGGACCAGTCAGTTGAACTCTGACAAAGACAAACCATACAGTATGTGTGCACTCATCACTGTATGGACACTAACTACAAACTATATAAGATTAAATATACAATAAAAACACCTGATTACAACAGATTAACTACAAGGAGCTTAATAGAGTTAAATATACAATAAAAGCACATCACCTGATTTACAACACTTTAAAATTCATGATTAATAAGGAGCATGATAAACAACAATGACAACAACCATCTAAAACCATGATAAGAATTTCCATGATCGACAATTAAAACAACTTCACATCATATAAAAGTAAAGACAGGATTAAAGACAATCAACCCACAACAATGATGAGACGTCAAAAAAGCAACAACTGTCCATTTTAAATAAACCAAATCAGACTAATTGTGTGGCCTCTGTAGATCTAAATTTGAAAGAAAAACACCAACCCCTCATGGTCACTGAAGTAAGTTTGGCACCACGACAGAGTCTATGTCATACTCCTGTATAGATTTAACATATAAATGATCGATTAATGTCCCCTCTCTGTGTGGAGATGTGACATATTGAACATAACCTTTTTTCTATCATAAAATTGCAGAGATTTGAAGATTTCAATATGTCGTCATTAAAATCTCCCCACCACTGCCACAGTGGCACAATGTGACTCCAGCCAATTCAATAATCTGTCCAAATTATACTTAAATAGAGACATGGGGTAAGACGGTGGACGGTAAATAACACAAACTATAATTTTTATACTCTGCAAAATAATTAACTAAACACTCTAAACTAAAATCTCGTACTGTGATTTCATAGTTAAGGTTTTCCTCACAGTACATGCCAACACCACCGTGCTGCTGGCCCTGCAAACTAGTCCAAGCTGGATGATTACTCTGCTGATAAGATAAACTACCGGGACGACTATGGAAGTTTAAAACCTTCAATGTGACTAGTTTGAAAAGATGAATCTACATTTAACCATGTCTCTACCACCAGCGATACAGTTAGGCTGCCAGTGCTGTGAGCATAAAGGCCAAATCTGACACATGTCGAGCTAAAACCCTGAACATTCATGTAAAAGAATGTCAGGACATGTGCCTCCTCTGTAGGTGCCAGGACAAACTGTCGACTGTGAAGGGAGGCATGTTCTGAATGTGCCGCTCTAATGCCATCGTTACAATAAATGGCGTCTTCATTAAAGTCCTGAATGATGAGGCCTTCTAAAGTCCTAACACGACTAAGGGCCACATACGCCTGACCCCGCCGTAAACACTTGTTTAGGGGACACCACGCTTGATCTAACTGTAACTCCCTGTACTTTGTGAACTGTACACCGCCCCAAGCGAGTTTGAGCGGAAACTGACGCCGCTTTTTTTTCCCCTCGTTTATTTCGCCTGCTCCTCCTCTGGTTCTATGAGGGTAGAACCAGTCAGGTGAGCAGGGGGGCGTGTTTGCCTCCTCCTCTGTGCCGCCTACTCTATCATCATCAATTGTAACATAAATTGCTAAAGGAGGAAGGTTTTTTCTGAGGATTTTCAACTATATGTGTAACTATATGCCACATACCCCATTAACTAAACCATCAGTTAAATCTACATTTTTACAAAGCATTACACGAGCAGCATTTATGCCCAGATTAAACACTCCTCCAAACTGGCTAATTTGATTTATGGAGATGGCCTTGTATCTCTGTTAACTTCCCAGTGTTTTTGTCATAGCCAAAATCACGCGCAACTGATTGTTACTTTTTCTGGACAAACTCTATTTAGTATCTTTAAATTATAATTAGATACAAAGCTGTTTTTTTTTGTAGTGAAAATGTGTAACACATCAGGATCTTCACCTGTTTTCACAATGTTTTTAATATTTCTATGTCCCCCATCGAGCAGTGGTGTCCCTCTGGAGCGCACTCTAAGTCTGTTTAAGAGCTCTGCAAAAGTCTTATCTTTTTGTCTGACTACTGTTTTTAACTCTGCAATTTTGAATAAATCTATAAATAATTAGCACCTATGTTTTCTTTGTACAGAGCTTGACCCATAACTGGAGATAACTGATAGAAATCCCAACAGCTATGACAGACACATTGCCAAATGGAGAAAAGTCACCTGACTGTTTGATTTGACGTAACCTCCCATGAATATAAGTAAATAACTTTTTTATCTACCATGGATATTTCATCAATAATTACAATTTGTAAATCCATGTACTTAGCACGCAGAGTATTGATCTTTTCCTCCCCCCAGCGGCGGTAGGGGAGGGAAACATTAGTGCCAATACTAAATGTTGTGTGGATAGTAGCCCCGCCTGTAAGTTATATGCTGCTATCCCTGTCGGCGGAGCCGTTAATAAAACACTAATATTATCTGGACTATGACAAATTGGACCGAATAGACGAGTTGCCTCGTACTGAATGGCTCTGATAAGGTGACTCTTCCCCGTGCCTGCTCCCCCTGTGATGAACACGTGCAATGGCTCTGGGTTGTTACCAGCTACTTTATCTAAGCACCATTGCCGTATTTTGTAAAAAATGGACAGTTGTTGCTCGTTCAGAGTTTTTACAAGTGAAAGACCCTCTTGACGACTCATCACGTTTCTTTTCTCTCTATGTTACAACTTGTTCCCTTCTTACATACAGCCAAGTCTGGTATAGCCTCTTGCTCCTGCTCAGAACCAACAGCCTGTAACATCTCTCTGAACTCCTCCCTCGACTCCAACCTCTCCACTTCCTGTTCTGGGCAGAGCAGGCCCCACGCATCCTCATGCAGCTCACCTAAGTCCATCTGCTCATGGACCTCATCCACAAATCCTCAGCTGCAACTTCAAAACGACGCCTATTAGAATCACACAACAGACTTAACCAAATGCACAGACCCGTCACTCAAAAGCACATCCCCGGTCTTATAGAAGTGTTCAAATGTTTCAAATGGAGGGGGCTTCAGATCAACATCAGCACGATAAGGCAGGAATAGCTGAAGAATGCTTTGATGGAATAACTCTGTGTTTTTTAGTCTCAGAGAATCGTGCATATCTAACTACAGCGGGCTTGGTCCGAGTTCTTTTAGTGATTGCACCTAATCCATTCTGTAAGAGAATTGGATTTTTGCATTTGTCCGACGGCCCGAGCAAGCGATATTTGGATATACGAATGTCGCGATGCACATGTCATTTAAATGTGCTGTCATTTGGTCTACTTAAATATCGATCTATAGTGTTTGTCATCCAAATATCATCCCCCCATTTCATCATCTATTTCTCCAATTGGTTTTGCTCATACGGACTATATTATCACCAGTCGGAACAAATGTCACTTTACGTGAAAACTCTTTTAAATGCATGTTTGTAACTCTGTAGACAGCTTCCTGTGCAGAGACATCACGATTATGAAGATAAACGCTGCCTAACTTTTTAAATGCCTCTTTTGCACTAACATTACCTTTGGAAGCCTCTTTTTGTGCATTACCTAAAAGTAAACCCATATCCCTCTCCGATTTAGAAATATATGAAATTTATGTAAACGACACAAGCCCAGGCATCTACTACAAATTGTATGTCCTATTGGCATTCCACAGGGTCAATAACTTGTCGTGTAGTTATTGATCCAAGCTTCACCCACCCCCCTCTTTAACACTATGTGTGTGTGTCCATCTAAAACACTATAGAGCTGCTCAAATGTGAACTGAGTTTAAACCTAAGGATGCAAACAACTCTTCTGCACTAAAGACACAGGTTATTTTCATCAAGAATAGCATTCTTCAGCACACTCATAATAAAATTCTGCCTCCTCTTTTGAAACAAGAGGCTCTGAATCTGGGTCCTTTTGTTTGATAAACGTCCGTGCTGAAACAGGACGTGGAAATTAAAACGACAGACTTTGTTTGTTTTTTTCTACATGTTTTAGAGTGACGCTTAGAATGCTGCTGCACTGAACTAACTTTTTCCAATAAATCTGGATCTGAGGGTAGTTCGCACGTAACATATTTATCAACAAACTGAACTACCTCCTCATTAGTGTTTACTCCCAGCTTTGGAGCATTTTCAACCCAAAATAAACAATGAACATGAGGAGACCCACGCTGCTGGAATTCTACACGATAAAAATAATCTATAACTTTACCAATCGGCTGAGCCGGGGACAGAATAACTTTACGTAAAAAACGGCGCCAACGGGAGTCAAACATACGAGCCGCAGTTACAGGGTGACGACGCAGTAGGTCACATCTCTCAGCCCCATCTAAATCTGCAACACTCCGGGTACTACCTTCCCTGCTTTAAGAGCGTTTTAAGGAGGCTTGGCCAGCGGAGGTCTGCGGAACTAAAAGAACAAAACCACGTCGGAATACCCAAGCTGACGAATACAAGCAAATAAATTCTTTTTGTGCACTCTGCCAGAAGGGCGGCGTACCTCTAATAGGTTGCATAAAACGATAACCGTTATCATACTGTACACAATTTTCTAAAGTTCCTTCACCTGCAGCATTGGCCTGACCAGAATGTCCCTTTCGCAACGCTATAGAAACTTTTGACACGACCTGTTGAACTTCTAACATGTATATAACGCTAAGAAAATAAACTTAAAATTTTGAGCAAATCTACCATCCACGTGCAGGAGTCTATTAATAAAAATATCTGCACATGGTGAGGGAAACAGGCCGAGGACTATGAAACGTATTACGACCTAATGGAAACTCCTTTGGAAAACATTTAGCCTCATTATCTTTATCTGACAATAAACTAACTGACTGTTCCCCTCAGCAGGAGCCAAATTTAAAATGCCCTCAAAATAGTGATCTAGAGCTTCCTGCGCGATGTCAACGGGCATGAAAAACGTATCTTGATACATACAATGACGCTGTCTATCATGGAGAAGCTCATCATCTAAATCTTCTGCCTGCTCCTGTTCTGCCCTGTTTTTTCCGTGTTCACATTAACATTTGCACTCAACTTCTTAACCAATTCTTCTACCTTAGCATCTGTACATGTATCCATAACTTCCTGGTTCTCCCTAATAAACTCATTTACCCATTCTTCATTAAAATCTATGTCTAAATAATACCGGTTGTTCCGTTTTAGAAATGCAATAGCCCTCCGTACACGCTCTGTATCGACATACTGATATTCATAATGTACCTTTATAAGTCAGTTTTACGCTTAAGTTTTACAGGCAACAAACAACCATCCATATTACTACGCGGCAACAGCTTCACTGACTCGTTAACACCTTGAAGGCACACATGTGACCGACCATGGATCCCTCGCTGACCCCCCTTTGGCAAAGCTAAAACTTGCATAAAATTAATATTAAGAGCAACTAAGTGCTGTTCAACAGTGTTCAAGCAGGCGAGCTCAGTGGAATATCGTCCAATTGTAAATTATTCACTGAGCATTCAGATGGCATCTGACCTTTACACAGTTTAGAGTTGCACGTGTAGCAGATCCATAAACTACCTCTACATACGGAGAGCGGGCAAGGAGTTTGGGCAATCATTAACGCATGCATGTAAATAGGCCTCAGAGATACAGGTATTGGCAATATTGGCCGATTTTGGTTTAACCATAAAGTCGTCCTTTCTACAAGGTAAGACCTGGTTCCTAAATAACAGTTTTAAGCACACACACTCTGGGCAAATATACTCTGGGCCATCTGTTTTTTGTTTCAGTTCATTTTCTATTAAAACTGCATAACGAGTTTTGCTCTTAAATTCTTCATTATTGTGGTATTTGTATCTGCCAAATGCTTTTACTTTTTGTTGATGTTGGGGATTAGCTTTGTACTTAAGTTTACTGGCTGCCTTTACATTTTGTTTATGTTGTGTGTTAACTCTATATTTCTGGATGCTGGCAGCTTTTAGTTTATTTTGATAATTTAAATTAACTCTATATTTAGTGATACCAGCAGCTTTTAAGTTTATTGTGATGATTTAAATTAACTCTATATTTCTGGATGCTGGCAGCTTTGAGTTTATTTTGATAATTTAAATTAAGTTTATATTTGTTGATACCAGCAGCTTTAAGTTTATTTTGGTGAATTAAATTAACTCTATATTTGTGAATGCTGGCAGCTTTAAGTTTATTTTGGTGAATTTAAATAACTCTATATTTGTGAATGCTGGCAGCTTTAAAGTTTTATTTTGGTGAATTAAATTAACTCTATATTTGTGAATGCTGGCAGCTTTAAGTCGATCCTGATATGCTAAATCAACACAGTATTTACTTTTTATATGTTGATTTAAGATGTTCTCTAAACTCCATGCTTGTTTTTATACTTCTGTTTATTTGCTACATTAATTGCTGCCTTTTTTTTTTCTCTCTATACTCCAAATCATCTCTATATTTTTGTTACCTCTTTTTTTTTGAGGGCATCTTTAACATGTGTGTGATGTGTCCTATAATGTGTCCTCTGCTTTTCTTTAATTGTGTCATGATGTGTGTTATAGCTGCTTTTAATGCTTTAGCTTCTTCTTTTGTATATACTTTGATATTGTAGGTTTTATATTAATTTCGTCATCTACATTAACCTGTGATTTCTGAGCTACTTTTTAGGCCTAATATTGTAGCTCTCCATTGACAATTTATAGGCTCTGCAGCATTCATAACAACCATTAGTATTTGCCATTTTGACACAAATTACATTTTCATAATGACAACTGTTAATATTCTCTAAATAGATGCCATTGTTTGACACAGGCTCGGTAGTACAACCGTATTTCAGCCAATGACCATTATAAAATGTATATAAATCAATGCCTAAATAATCAGCAGCTCCGTGGATTTCTACTTCTGTGGCCCATGTGCCAACTTTACGCATGTTTGACACACGCTGATATATTGGTCCCAGAGGAGTAGCCATCACGCAATAGAGTGTTGTATTTAGAAGGTTTTTTTTTTTTCTAGCTGCTTCACAGTTTGCAAACCTAATTTTTCTATGGTAATTTTGTGTGCCACTTATGGCCTGGGAAAACTGCCCTAAAGAACAGTTGCCGTCTGCAATAATTTTGTCATTTTGGCACGGCTCACCTAATGGACCTACAGTTTTAGGATCTGCTACACCAGGCTTCTGAAACTCAGCCTTAATGAGTTTGCATAAGTCCTTACAAACACTTTCAGTAAGTGGATTGAAGGACAGGGCACTGTCTTGAACACTGGTACACAGCACATCTAAATCAACCACAGCGTCCTCCTGTTTGTTTGGGGGAACAGAAGAAGAAACTTCTGCGGCCTCTTGGCACTTTAAGCCCCTCAGATCAGCTGCAACAACATCAACACCAGTCAATTCAAACACTTAAAAGACTCCCTGTTTGGGTCACCATAACAGGCAGCCAACGCGCAAAATGACTGTACAACTCATCAATGTGACTAAATACACGAACACACACTTTACCATCCGCCGCATCTACCATCCCATCAGTACTACGCGAGTGTGAATCAACCACAGCATAACGCCCATTGTCTTTAATAACGGCACAAGCATTACCACAAAGTGTCATAATACATGTGTCGTACTGTGCAAACATCTGTTCTAAAGCACCATCTAAAGTTACCCACGCGCCCACCTCAATAAATTCATGCTCTACAACATTAGCAGCCCCATTAACCGGCTCACTGAAAGAAAAAATCTAAACTGCTGCCCGTCTATAACTGACTCATTAGGCAAATCTGCAACAAGTAAATACTCATGCCCACGAGTCAAGCCTTGATCACGAAGCTCGGTGTACAGTGCATCACCAAGATACAAAACGAAATCTAACTGAGCCTGATCCCATGAAAACACATTATGCACAGAGTGCTTAGCTAAAGCTACCAAAGACATCGCCATGCACTGTACACCATTATACTCAAACCTAGCATCGCCCTGCCCTGATGAAAACTACCCCTAATAGCGCAAGGAACACCGACGGGTACAACATCAGACTGTGCACAACAAGACTTATCTTTGTCAGAAGCTCCCTCCTCTTGGACAGCTGGAGGGCTGAGAAGAGAAGGCTGACTGGTCACAGAAGAAGGCAGAGAGGTCAGAACAGGGCTGCAGCAAGGAGACGGCGGGAGGGTCACAGGAGGGCTGATGTCCATGGCCTTAAAGATGCAAAGAAAATATATTATTACTGTGCCTTTAAACTAGTCAGGCTGTTACTGGACATTTTATGATACTAATAATAACAATAAAAATAAAAAACAAACTCACCTGGTCCGTCAACGTCCTCATTTGGTCCCTGGACCTGGTAAGTGACGTTCCTGGAGTCACTTCCACAACCCCCGACTACAAAAAACATGCATACATTTGCCCGTATTCTGTTTAAATGATAAACATATTTGAGGAAAAAAAACAAAACAAGAAGCAAAACAAACCTCGTCCTCCAGGAAAGAATCCAGGATGATGACGCTGGTAGGGGACGTTCCAGGTGTCACCTCCACCACAACTGCCTCCGCCTACAAAACAATATATAATTAAAAACAAGTACAGGCAACAATGTGTAAAAGGCAATCAACATAAAATGACAAACCTGGTCCTTCTTCATAGCAGGCATGAAGCTGGATGGTGAGCCGGGTCTCACCTCCACGTCCACCGGTGCCGCTTCCACCTTCATAAAATATATAAGTTCAATATTAGAAAAAACAAAACGTATTTGAAATTAAGTAAATTTCATGTCTTAACACTCACCTGCCGCTTGGGCCGGTGTCTCTTTGAGGAAGCACCCTTGCGACGCCTCGCCGGAGACGTCTAAACCGCAAAAAGGATAAATAAGTTACTAGATGTCACACCAGGCAATTGTTTACTTTTAACAATAAGCAAATGACAAGATGCTTACCTTCTTTCCCGAAGGAAAGGCGGCCACGTCCTCCCCAGAGCTGAGGTCAGATGGACAAATCTTGTCCATCTCGATCAGCATGGCGGGGCTGAAGAGGACAGGCGACAGGGGGATGGAGAAAACGGTCTCCACCTAACAACAAAGAAAATTGTATAAATCATTTATTTGAACAATGTTATTGTCAATAATTAAAGACAGGAATGACATTTACTAACCTCCTGTTTGTACCAGGCGCCCCTTGGGACCCACAGGGGAGGTTGAGTCCATAGGCTGGTTCGGGTACAAAAATATACATTAGGAACTACAGAATAAGCTACTTGTGCTTAAAGACAAAAAAGTAACATCTCTCTCACCTTTCCGCCGCGCACAACGGAAATAAACTCATGAGGGGGGTTGTGGTTGTGGTCGTGGCACTGGCAGCGGTCCAGTCACAACCACTCTTGGCAAAGCCCTCCTGATGACTGTGCGAGGGCGGGGAGGGGCGCCGCCACTGAGGACGCGGGGAGGAGACCTCAAGCTGCCTGTAGCAAGCCTGCCACAGCAGCTGAACAAGGATCCCCATCCCGTCGCTGTCACTCAGGTGGATCTGAAACAAAATTATAACCAATGTGTACATATTACATAAAATCACACCGATAAAAAAAAAAAAAAGATAGAAATTGGTCAAATGAGAAAGATTGTACTTACGCCATCCCTGCACCATAGCTCTCGTCGATGCAGGGGGAAATACTCGGCCACATGGGCGAAGGGGACGCCCATGCGGACTGACACCCGGTGGTACTCCTGCCGAAGGAGGGTCTGGATCTCCACGTTGCCAGCGAGGCGCGGTGGAAAATCCACGACACACACCTTAAAAAATAAATCACAATTTAGAAACTACAAATACACATATTGTCAAGGATTACAACATTTTTACATACCTTTGGCCAACGCCCGCAGACATACCCGAGGAGTCGGGCAAACTCCTCTGTGCCTCGTCGACCGTCCTGCTGGCCGTCAGGTTTGTTTGCACGGGGCCATGAGACACACCAGAGCAGGCTCTGAAGAGACAATAATTTGTTCAACTTTCTCAATGACACCTTACAAGGTTCAACTATTTAATGTTTACCACAGATGATATAATGGTCATTGCTATACTCACCTCTGGTGAGGGCGGTCCCCATCAGCTCCATGTGGAGGTCACGGGCACAACCTCCAGGAGTTGCGCTGATGCCAAAGGACAGGCAGCCCTCTGGCATCGGCACGATGCGATCAGCGACCGCACGCAGATGGGAGTTCCCGACAATCAGAACGAACTAAAAAAAGAAGACAATATTTTACAATCCTCATCACTACTTCAGATTTTGCCTCATACTGAAGCGCATAGACTTACCTTCTTGTCGGGAGACTCCGGCGGCAAGACCAACTTGTGGGGCTTCCCACTGGGCTTGGAAGTCTTCCAGGGGTTGACCGAATGCCGAAAACCAGTACCGTGGCCTAAAAAAGAAGCATGTTGAAAAGAACTCAGCATTTACAAAACCAGACAGATATATGCAAAACATACAGAAAAACACTTACGGGTAACGGTCTCAGCACTGGCCGAAACAGGTGGACGGTGAACAGCCGTTGGAAGAGCAGGCTCCCCCGCAAGCTGCTCAGCCCTCCTCCTCTCCGCAGCAAGGGAGCGCTTCCATCCCTTGACCTTAGGCATCTGGAAATAAGTTATAATTGTTTTAATTAAAATAAATACATGTAACATTTTAAGAGTCAAACCTAACCCTAAGCTAATGCATTGGAAAGTAAAGACAGACATTTTTTTTACTTTAATGATTATGATTTAATGATGATAATTGTCACTGTAATAATGATGTGAAAGCTCCAATTTTTCTACTTGTGAGGCAAATTCTACTGATCTTGTAGTTTTAATTACAAAAATCGCCTGGCTCTAGCAGCTTTAAGGTGAACTTGGCAAGCATGATCACATGGACTACACCCTCACCAGCAGTGACCAAACGACAACAGAAATGGGCTACAAAGCAAAGTAGTACATGGATCTAACTTAAAGACATTTAATAAATTGACATAAAACAAATATATAAGACAAAAGATAGTCTGCAATAAAACAATGACACAACCATGAGTAGAACAAGATTCAGGTCCAAAACCATCTCAAAATAGACTAAAGCAGACGTTAACCCAGGACACTATCTGCACACAGAATACTGGACCAGACCTGGTCAAAACCACAACTAAACCAAATCCTACAAGGGCTGAAAATGGTTCCTAAAAAACAACATACAGTGTATACCACAAGTTTAAAGTAACATTCACACAGAAGGATCTCTCCAGAACTCAACCAGTATTTGACAAGAACAACAATAGGATCCAGCTACACCGGGACAGGACCGGACCAGGACCAAAATTTAAACAAAATTCATTATGACCCAGCATCAAATGTGAAAAGCACCATTTTACAATGACAAACCTAGACTAGGACTGGACCCAGACCAAGACTAGACCAGAACACAAGTGAAAAATACTATCTGTTCTGAGAGGCATAAAACCAAACCTAATAAAAACCACAACTAAACCAAATCCTACCACAACTCAAAGTGATTCCTAACTTTTTCATTTTTTGTTTTTTAGTATGACAATGTACAATTACATTAAGCACAATGGCACAGATGCTTGTACCAGATTGTAGCTTTACAGCCAATTTCCATCTGACAAAACCTAACAAACACTGCACACAGTTTTATCCTAAGCTGCAAGTTTACAGTTACGTTTCACACTCAAGGATCTCCTCAGAAATCAAACTTTAACACGAACAATGGGATGCAGCTACAACGAGATATTAGGCCCAACTAACACTTTAAACAACTAAACATTTATATCTGCATAAATATATACAACCCCAAGCTACTAGACCAAGACCAAACAAGAATATGACCATTTTTATGCACACAAAAAAGTATAATATAAGCCAGTACTCGACACAGACAACAGGATGAGGCTCCCACAAAGCTACTAGGCCCCGCTAGCATTAGCCCCACTAGCTAACAGATTCATCCACAGAAATAAAGCCACACGTTACGAGACTAAACAAGAATATTACAAAAATATTAGCACTTCAATGTACAAAAAACAGGCCCATCACAAAGCATTACACACAGTGGAAACTCCATAGATAAAAAGTTACATAATACCTAGCATTAGCCCCACTAGCTAACAGATTCATCCACAGAAATAAAGCCACACGTTACGAGACTAAACAAGAATATTACAAAAATATTAGCACTTCAATGTACAAAAAACAGGCCCATCACAAAGCATTACACACAGTGGAAACTCCATAGATAAAAAGTTACATAATACATGATGAATTTTCACTACAACTACATTCAAACAACAAAACAGCTTAATTTTAACGCGCATTTAAAGCCAGAATAATTAGCCACAATAAGACAAAGGCTAGACTAACACTTTAACACACTAGAAAGTTGTATCTGCATACATACAGCCCGAAGTTATGAGACTGAGATTAAACAAGAATATTACCACTTTAATGCACACACATACATACACACGCACACACATATGCACATACACACGCACATACATGTACACACACACATACACACACATATGCACATACATACGCACACACATACATGTACACACACACGTACACACATATGCACATACATACGCACACACACATACACACATATGCACATACATACGCACACACACATACGTACGTACACACACACACACGTGTACACACACACACACGTGTACACACACACATGTACACACACGTGTACACACACACACACATGTACACACACACATGTACACACACACACGTGTACACACACATGTACACACACACACACGTACACACACATACACTGTACACACACACGTACACACACATACATGTACACACACATACATGTACACACACACGTACACACACATACACGTACACACACATACATGTGCACACACATACATGTACACACACACATACATACACATACTAGCACAGACTAACACTTGAACATACATACATAATTAGCCACAATAAGACAAAGGCTAGACTAACACTTTAACACACTAGAAAGTTGTATCTGCATACATACAGCCCGAGTTATGAGACTGAGATTAAACAAGAATATTACCACTTTAATGCACGCACACACACACACACACACACACATACGTACACACACGTGTACACACATACATACACACACGTGTACACACACACACACACACACGTGTACACACATACATACGTACACACACGTGTACACACACACACACACACACACACACATATGCACATACATACGCACACATACACACACACACACACATGTATACACACACACACGTGTACACACACGTGTACACACACACACGTGTACACACACACGCGTGTACACACACGTGTACACACACGTGTACACACACGTGTACACACACACGTGTACACACACACACACGTGTACACACACATGTACACACACACATGTACACACACACACACACACACATGTACACACACACGTACACACACACACACGTGTACACACACATGTATGTACACACACGTACACACACGTACACACACATACATGTACACACACACACACATACACGTACACACACACATACACGTACACACACACATACACGTACACATACACGTACACACACACATGTACACACATACATGTACACACACACATACATGTACACACACATACATATACATGTACACACACACATACATACACATACTAGCACAGACTAACACTTGAACATACATACATAATTAGCCACAATAAGACAAAGGCTAGACTAACACTTTAACACACTAGAAAGTTGTATCTGCATACATACAGCCCGAAGTTATGAGACTGAGATTAAACAAGAATATTACCACTTTAATGCACGCACACACACACACACACACATATACACACACACACGTACACACACATACGTACACACACGTACACACACGTGTACACACACACACGTACACACATATGCACACACATGTGTACACACACATGCACACACACACATACATACACACACACACACACACATATACACACACACACGCATATACATGTACACACACATATACATGTACATACACACACACACACATATACACACACATACATATACATGTACACACACACATACATACACATACTAGCACAGACTAACACTTTAACATGCATACATAATTAGCCACAATAAGACAAAGGCTAGACTAACACTTTAACACACTAGAAAGTTGTATCTGCATACATACAGCCCGAAGTTATGAGACTGAGATTAAACAAGAATATTACCACTTTTAATGCACACACACACACACACACACACACACACACACACACACACACACACACACACACACAAGGGCTGGGTATCACCAAGAAGCTGCCGATACGATACGTATCTCAATACAGTGCGATTTCGATACGATTCGATACGACACGATTCAGAAAAAAATAAAGGCCTTCAACCTTACTTAAATGGTCAACCCAATTTTCACAAACCAAAAAAAAAAAAAACCCCCAAAAAAAACATTAAATGGTGCATTTATCTTCCATTTATGGAAGATTAAAAAACCCAATGAAGTGCTTTTTGATTAAGGCATGTTTCTAAGGGAGGAAGACATTTTCGTTTCTCTTGCTTCTCGCTTCTCTTATCGATACTAGGAAACAAATAATCGATACCCGTATCGATTTTAATAATATCGATACATATCGGTGTATCGATATTTTAGCACACCCCTAATACATATGCACACACACATATGTACACACATACATATGCACGCACACACACACACACACACACACACACACACACACACACACACACACACACGTATACATGTACACACACATATATCTAGCATTAGCGCCGCTACCTAACAGACTCGTCCACAGAAATACAGCCACAAGTTACGAAACCAAATAAAAATTTTCACTACAGCTTCATTCAACTAACAAAACAGCTTTATTTTAACACACATTTAAAGTGGACCAGGACTACACCTGGACCAGACCCAGACTAGACCAGAACACAAGTGAAAAATCCTATCCGTTCTGAGACTCATAAAACCACGCACATGCGCAAAACACACCTCATAGCAACAGCATAGCAACCACTTTTCCCGCTCTTGGAATAAGTGATATCATTGGCTGCTTCTAGGCTTTAAAATTTAGCTTAGCTTTTAGACAATACACGATGAATTTTCACTACAGCTTCATTCAATTAACAAAACGGCTTTATTTTAACACACATTTAAAGTGGACCACGACTACACCTGGACCAGACCCAGACTAGACCAGAACACAAGTGAAAAATCCTATCCGTTCTGAGACTCATAAAACCACGCACATGCGCAAAACACACCTCATAGCAACAGCATAGCACCACTTTTTCCCGCTCTTGGAATAAGTGATATCATTGGCTGCTTCTAGGCTTTTAAAATTTAGCTTAGCTTTTAGACAATACACGATGAATTTTCACTACAGCTTCATTCAATTAACAAAACGGCTTTATTTTAACACACATTTAAAGTGGACCACGACTACACCTGGACCAGACCCAGACTAGACCAGAACACAAGTGAAAAATCCTATCCGTTCTGAGACTCATAAAACCACGCACATGCGCAAAACACACCTCATAGCAACAGCATAGCAACCACTTTTTTTTTCCCGCTCTTGGAATAAGTGATATCATTGGCTGCTTCTAGGCTTTAAAATTTAGCTTAGCTTTTAGACAATACACGATGAATTTTCACTACAGCTTCATTCAATTAACAAAACGGCTTTATTTTAACACACATTTAAAGTGGACCAGGACTACACCTGGACCAGACCCAGACCCAGACTAGACCAGAACAGAACACAAGTGAAGAATCCTTTCCGTTCTGAGACTCATAAAACCACGCACATGCGCAAAAAACACACCTCATAGCAACAGCATAGCAACCACTTTTCCCGCTCTTGGAATAAGTGATATCATTGGCTGCTTCTAGGCTCAAAATTTAGCTTAGCTTTTAGACAATACACGATGAATTTTCACTACAGCTTCATTCAATTAACAAAACAGCTTTATTTTAACACACATTTAAAGTGGACCAGGACTACACCTGGACCAGACCCAGACTAGACCAGAACACAAGTGAAAAATCCTATCTGTTCTGAGACTCGTAAAACCACGCACATGCGCAAAACACAGCATAGCAACAGCATAGCACCCATTTTCCCGCTCTTGGAATAAGTGATATCATTGGCCGTTTCTAGGCTCACTGCTTTCTGATTGGACAACACAGAGCACACTAGATCAGGTCTAAATCAGTACAACAAAACACAATAAAACATCTCAATACAGACTAAAGCAGACCTTAACCCGGGACATCACACAGTTTTATCCTAAGATGAAGTTTACAGTCACGTTCACACATAAGGATCCCCCACAACTCAACCTGGATTTAACACGAACAACGGAATGCATCTATGACGACCTACTAGGCCCAACAAACACTTTAAAGACACTAAAAAGTTACTTCTACATATATACATAAAGCCCCAAGCTACTAAACCACGACTAAACAAGAATATTACCACTTTTATGCATATTAAAATATATAAGCCAGTACTTAACACAGACAACAGGATGAGGCTGCAGGAGCTATTATTAGGCCCCGTTAGCATTAGCCCCGCTAGCATTAGCGCCGCTAGCATTAGCCCCGCTAGCATTAGCCCCGCTAGCATTAGCCCCGCTAGCATTAGCGCCGATTCATCCACAGAAATACAGCCACAAGTTATGAGAGTGAACAAGAAGATTACAACAATATTAGTACTTTAACGGACACAAAACACATACAGGCTCATATAAAGCATTAGACACACAGGACACAGTGGAAACTCCCAACGAAAAACTTAGCTTAGCTTTAACACAATACACGATGAATTTTGACTAGCTTCATTCAACTAACTAAACTAAGCTTTATTTTAAGACTCATTTGAATTAACTAGCAATGTAAAGTTAATAAAAGTCAGATGTCTTACCTTTATCCTAAGTTCTGCGGGCCCAAACGAGGACAAAGGTGGTATATTGTCCTCAGCAAAACGATTCACAAAATCAAGACGGATCCACAGGAGACAATCACGAAACAATAGACTGACGACAAAAAAACACTAATCCAGTGATCCGATGATCGCAAATCGATGAAACCGCGGTTGAAAGGCGGTAAAAATGTGGTGAAAATGCTTTGAAAAGCAGAGAAATTGCAGCTCAGTATCCCCACGAATAGAGAGACCAAGAGGCGAGGTGGGGCTGCTCCGCACCTGTATTTAAAGGCTTCTGCCGCGTCATCAGTGGTGCGATCTCTCAGCCAATCAGAAGCCCAGGAAAGTGAGACAGCTTTTCTTTGATGTGTCTCTCAGCCAATCAGGACTCTGCTCTGGCCTGCTCCACATAACGGCTGCTGTTTTGATTCAAAAATGTTTTGAAGAGATTTTTGAAAAAAAACATTCAGCCATTTTGAATGGTTTGGTTAAACTTTAACCAAACCAGACAAAATGGCTGAATGCATCTAATACACTTTTCATGACATCTATGTAGAATTGTATTTATTCTATTAAAATGAAATTGAATGACATGAACTGATCAGTTACATATATCATTGAAAGATTTAAATGTTTTTAATATTCCTCTATATTTTTAGTTTATTTCAGAATCAGAATCAGAATCACTTTTTATTGATCCCCGAGGGGAAATTCTCTTCGTTCACAGATCCCACGACCACAGAATAGAAATTTAAAATTGAAATTTAAAAGAATAGAATAAATATAAAAATGTCATACACACAGTGCAAAACAGTAAAATATATATATAAAAAAAATAATAATAAATAAAAAAAAATAATTGTTATATTTATTATTTATTTTTTTTAATACATAATGTGAGGCAACATACTAATATTTACCAATGGTCCATGAACCTCTAGTTTCAGTTGATAATACTTTTTACAACAACATGTTCTTACACAAAGATTTTTAAGTTTAAGTTAGAAACTGGTAAATTGGGAGGAAACATAAGTTACATTATTCGTAGTTATGTTTCTATGAATGAGTTAAAATAGAAATGTGATAATGAGGCAGTGGTTCTGAAATTGCTGTCACTTGACACTAATGATATGAGAGTGTATTAGCAGGTGACACTGAGACATAGTCATATGTTTTTAACATTAGTATCTCATCCAAAACATATATTTTGACCTGCTGTGTCAGTGTGTCCTCATTGTTTTGTTTAGGCTTATAATAACAACAAAGAGCAAATCATCTATGTACAGTACAAAGGCACAAGATGGAAGTGGGAGAAAAAAGTAGGTCTGTGTGGTGAGGCCGTACTCAAAGTGTGGTCAATAGGTATGTGCCCAGGTTCAAAGTTTTCATTTAAAATAATAGAGCCTATGAAAAAAAAATATTAAGATACAAGACTGGACTGTGTCTGAATGTCCAGCCTAGTCTCTAACCTCTCATTCACTACAGAGCCCCACACTCTTTAGCAGACGATATAGTGCCTCCTTCACAGAGTGATTTAGAGACACACAGCTCACTACAAACAGGTCATGTGACTCTGGGTCTGGGTGAAAAAAAGTTTAAAGGCTAAACTCTGATAAAACTTGATTTCTGTCATAAATAATGATCAGATCTTACTGGCACAAATAGTTATGGACTAATGTTAGTCATACAAGTTTGTCTCAAGCTGGATCTCACGCAAATGGATTTTATTATTAATTTTTTTTATATGAGATGTGGAAATTGTGGCTCTTTTAAACCATAATGGTTTATTTAGGAGTGGGACTCAAAGAGACTCCTGTTGTAGTTTGTACAGTGTTGTCATGGTGATGAAGCTCGTCAGCGCTTCCAATGTGACTTTGTCTGTTTAGTGAAAATGAACTGCCCACAGCTGCAATGACATAGAGACCAGTGGCGCGTTAGCGCCACCCTTACAGAGTGCCAGGTCGGCCGAGTGCGAAGCGCGGCCCGCGAGGGCCGTTCGATGCCGCTTGCGGCTTTAATTATTTTTATTATTTTTATTTCTTCTTCTGCTCTTTGAGCAGGAATTTGACCCCCTGAACATATTCAAAAACTCACCAAATTTTGCCCAAATTCAGAAGTGGCGAAAAAATTTTTTTTTTTATATGGTGCATCATTGGGCATAAAAAATGGCGCGACAGCGCCACCTACAAAAAGTCAAAATACATTGCGTCAATGGGAGACACCCCGACGTCAACTTTGTCATAGAGCCACCAAATTCGGTACACACATTCTTCAAGTGATGCCAAACACAAAATATTATTATGGCCACGCCCCCAGACAAACCGGAAGTCGGCCATCTTGGATTGAAAATTCCGAAATGCCGAGTCAGCATTTTTGTTGACGTCGCATTTTCATCAACTCCTCTGAAGGCGCTTCACCTGCAGGGCTGAAAATCACTGGACATCATCTAGACAAGTGGGGCATCAAAAGTTATCCAATTTACATTGATACGTGTAACGGTTTTTCCGCGCGGCGAAGCCGCAAAATTCCATCGAATTTTTGCAATTTTTCACATTCAAATTTCAAAATTTGCTCCCGTTTGCACATACAAAGTCCGATTGAGCTCAAATTCGAATCAGTTTGTAAAACTTTCTGGCCTAGACCTACTAATTATGAAAGAAAAAACTATTTGGTGCAATAGCGCCCCCTACAGAATACAAATAAATTTGCATGGAGGGCCCAAATGTTAGTTTTCCCAAATGTTACGAAATTTCACACAAAATTCCAGTGGGTCATCCCGATCAATAAAGTCAATCAGACCCATGTCGTATCTTGCACCGTGTTGCCATGACGATGCGCCAAAATGCCCATGTTATCCTAATGGGAAAGGTCAGAAAATTTCCCATTCATGAGAAAAACATTAGTTTCACGGAATTAAGTGAAATTTGCCAGAATGACTCATCATATCATCCTGATCAAAAAAGTCAATCACACCCATGCCATATTTTTCACTCTGTTGCCATGGCGATGCGCGAAAAACCCCATGTTATCCTAATGGGAAAATTTACACAATTTTTCGGGACATTTGAAAGTCTTATAACGACTTATTACCTTTAAGGAAGACCGTGAAATTTGGCACAGTGATTCTTTACATCATCCCCATCAAAAAAAGTCCGAGGTGCCAAGTTTGTATTTTCCACGGTGTTGCCATGGCGATGCCTGGAAAAACCCATGTTGGTGCATTTTGTGCATCAGTCCTCCCAATGTCTTTTGATTTTGTTTGGTGACACATGGAGCTCAAA
Organism: Periophthalmus modestus; assembly: GCA_019594935.1. NCBI lineage: Eukaryota > Metazoa > Chordata > Actinopteri > Gobiiformes > Gobiidae > Periophthalmus > Periophthalmus modestus. The sequence goes on along the minus strand of JAIEZT010000302.1, from coordinate 88,998 downwards.
GCCACAATAAAACAGAGGCAAGTGATGGATCAGCGCCACCTACAGGGAGTGCCCGGTCGGCCGAGTGCGAAGCGCGGCCCGCGAGGGCCGTTCGATGCCGCTTGCGGCTTTAATTTTTTTTATTTTCTTCTTCTGCGCTTTGAGCAGGAATTTCACCCCTGAACATATTTGAAAAACTCACAAAATTTTGCCCAAAATTCAGGTCTGCCGAAAAATTGTATTTCTTTATATGTTGCATTATTGGACATAAAAAAATGGCGCGACAGCGCCACCTACAAAAGTCAAAATACATTGCGTCAATGGGAGACGCCCCGACGTCAACTTTGTCGTAGAGCCACCAAATTCGGTACACACGTTCATCAAGTGATGCCAAACAAAAAATATTATTATGGCCATGCCCTCTGACAAACCGGAAGTCGGCCATCTTGGATTGAAAATTCCGAAATGCCCAGTCAGCATTTTTGTTGACGTCGCATTTTCGTCAACTCCTCTGAAGGCGCTTCACCTGCAGGGCTCAAAATCACTGGACATCATCTAGACAAGTGGGGCATCAAAAGTTATCCAATTTACATTGATACATATAACGGTTTCCGTGCGGCGAAGCCGCAAAATTCCATCGGAATTTTTGCAATTTTCAATTTTCAAAATTTGCTCCCATTTGCGCATACTAAGTCCGATTTCACTCAAATTCGAATCAGTTGTAAAACTTTCTGGCCTAGACCTACTCATTGTGAAAGAAACAAAATTGGTGCAATAGCGCCCCCTACAGAATAACAAATTAATTTGTATGGAGGTCTGAAAATTTACTTTTCCCAAATGTTACAAAATTTTCACACAAAATTCAGTGGGTCATCCCAATCAATAAAGTCAATGAGACCCATGTAGTTTTTTGTACCGTGTTGCCATGACGATGCGCCAAAGTGCCCATGTTATCCTAATGGGAACGCTCCGAAAATTTCCCATTCATGAGAAAAACATTAGTTTCATGGAATTAAGTGAAATTTGCCAGAATGACTCATCATGTCATCCCGATCCAAAAAGTCAATCACACCCATGCCATATTTTTCACTCTGTTGCCATGGCGATGCGTGAACTACCCCATGTTATTCTAATGGGAAAATTTACAAATTTTGGGACATTTCAAAGTCTTATAACGGCTTCAGACCTTCAATGAAGAATGTGAGATTTGGCACGTTGATTCTTTACATCGTCCCCATCAAAAAAGTCTGAGGTGCCAAGTTTGTATTTTGCACGGTGTTGCCATGGCGATGCCTGGAAAAACCCATGTTGGTGCATTTTGTGCATCAGTGCTCCCAATGTCTTTCGACTCTGTTTGGTCACAAGTGCAGCACAAAGCCACAATAAAACGGAGGCAAGTGGCGGGTCAGCGCCACCTACAGGGAGTGCCCGGTCGGCCGAGTGCGAAGCGCGGCCCGCGAGGGCCGTTCGATGCCGCTTGCGGCTTTAATTTTCCTTGTTTTGGTAGGTCTTAGGATTCAGTTATGTATAAAATAAATAAATGATGTCTAAGCCCCAAATTCCTGTGCAAAGATGGATTGCCTCTTTAACTCCCCTCTCAAACCATTTCTTTTCTCTGTAAGATCTGTACCTCACTCTTTTCAAAGGGATGCTGAGTGACTTTGAGATGGAGATGCACATCAGACTGTGGTCCCGAGCTGCTCTCACAATGGAGGTGGTACATTCTCTGATGAAGTGACTGTTTAGTTTCTCCAGTGTGACGCTCACTACTCTTCACTACACTGAACGGAGAAGACCACATTGCTTTGTTTGTGGCTCGGGGTTTTGTCCTGTGGCTGAACCAGTTTCTGTCTTAAAGAGTTTGTAGGTTTCAAATAGACTGGGATTTCATGTCGTCTGAAAACCCTCTGAAGCTTTTCACACAGCACACACACCGGATGTATAGGGAAAGTTGTGCTGAGGTTCTGATTCTCTGTTGTCCTGTTTTTTTGGCTCTCGTAGATCTAGGGAAGGCCCATTTTGGATATTCACAAGCAGAGAGGGCTTTCTGCACACTTTGTTCCTCTTTCACTTGCTTGTAGGAACCACTTGAGCCCTGTGTTGTTCAAATAACTCTGAATTTGTGAATCAAAAGCAGGTATTGGCCGATGTTTGTGTGGGTTTCATGACGACTTCTAACTTGAGTAGTCGGTCCTCTCCTATAGTTGCTGCATAATCTAAAAAGGCCAGTTTGTTCTCATTGGCTCTTTCCGTGTGAACTTAAAATCAATATGTACAGTAAAGAGTTCCAAATCTTGAATTCTGGTTGTAGTCCAGGTGTCATTCACGTAGCGATACTAATGCATGGGTGGAGTGCCTGGGAACGAGGCCAATGCGTTCTGTTCAAATTGCTCCATATATTAGTTATACAATAATAGGAGAGACCGGTGAGGCCATGGCACAGCTGTGGATTTGCCTGTGCAAGTTTCCTCTGAACTGAAAATATGTGATATTCAAACAAACTTCCAGCAGTTGGCAGATTTAGTCAGCAGGCAGTTCAGTTCTCTCTTTTAGTTTAATATCCTGCAGTAGTTGTAGCACAGACTCCATCTCATACAATGTGACTAAACACCTAAAGACCATCCTGGTTCCTTCAGTTCAACACGGAGAACCATATTGAGAACACAGCAGAATTTGTGAGCAAAGTGATCAGTAGCGGTGGAGTCAACAAAGATGAGACTACTAGAGCTAGAAGAGAAGTTTTCAAAGCTCTTGGGAATGTTCCAGATTGAAGTGACGTGTAAACTGTGCAAACGAGTGGTGACAGCAAACTGTTGAGCACAGACTTTAGAAATTTAGTGGCTAACACATCAAGACGGCATGTAGATCAGACTGGTGACGATCTCTTGGACAGTTTTATCAGTTCTAACGGCAGCAGAGCTGGAGGGTTTGTTACTGCAACTTTCAATAATGTCAGAAAAATACCTCTCCCTTGTTCTACATAAAGTGTGGTTGTACATGTGCATCTTTTCTCTGTAAATCTCATATTGAACCTGGAGCTTTGACTTGCACCATTCGCCGCTCGGCCCTCCTCTCTTTCCTGTGCCCTGACCGAGTCATCATTCCTCTGTGGTGTTTTCTGCTTATCTTTGACCATTTGAACCTTCATCGAGGCAATGGTGTCCAGAACATTCAAAACACTCGACGTTCAACAAATCATCAACATTAGAACATGAGGCATTTTCAAAGTGAATCATTTCCATGAATAGTGCACCTGTTTTATCATTTATGTGTCTCCTCTGAACAGCTGCAGGACCAGCCGCTGGTTTGGGAATAACAGACAGGTCAAAAAAGACACAGAAATGATCAGACAGAGCAACATCCACCATTAACATTTAAATATTTACTTCTTTTGTAATGAGCAGGTCCAGAGTGTGTCCTCTGTTGTGTGTGGGCTCCTGACATGAATCAGACCAAAGGTTTCAAGGACAGAGCAGAGCTCTTTAATGTTTCTGTCAAACACATTATCCACATGTTCATTAAAATCACCTGTAATGACTAAACCATCAAAGTCTGTGCAGACGACTGAAAACATCTCAGTAAAATCATCAGTACAACTGTGGCAGTGCTGGGGAGGTTTGTATATGACTAAGTAAAGTGTGGAGGGTGATTGTTTTATCTCCATTTTAAAGGAAACATACTCAAAAGATGAAAGCACTCCAAATGACAATCTGTGAGTAACTAAATTATCTCTAAATACGCACATACACCTCCACCCTTTTTGTTTACTCGTGTTTCAGATTTATATTTGAAGTTGGGTGGAGTTGATTCCACTAGAATTGCATTACCTGTGTTTTTGTCGAGCCATGTTTCGGTTAAAAACATAAAGTCAAGATTAAAAAAAGAAATAAAATCATGAATTAAAAATGACTTGTTACATAAAGATCTGACATTGAGCACAGCGAGTTTCAGGTTAGTTTCAGTCGGGCTGGATGTTATCTTCTCACAGGGAATGAGAACCAAATTTCTCTGATTGGACAGTCTAACTGTCCTTCTGTTAATCAGTCTAAGTGAAAGAAAAGGTGTAACTATTCCCTGTACAGGTAGGTTTTGGTCTGTCTGTGGGCTTGGAATCGCTGGTCCTCTTCTAGTCACTGCACAGTCTAAGGAGGCCAGTTTGTTCTCCTTGGCCTCTTCTCATGTGAGCTTTATTTTAGTCCAGTTTTCATTCACGCAGTGATACTAATGCATGGGTGGAGTGCTTGGGAACAAGTCAACTGCATTCTGTTCAAATTGCTCCATATATAAGTTGTATAATAATTTTAGAAACCGGTTAGCCCATAGCACAGCCGTGAATTTGCCTGTACAAGTTTCCTTTGAAAATATGTGGTATTTAAACTCATTTCCAGCAGTTGGCAGATTTAGTCAAGTGACTGTTTAGTTCTCTCTTTTAGCTTAGTAACCTGCAGTAGTCTAATCCCTGCTGCTTCCACCTCTACTGATGTCGAGATACAAGTGAAACGAGAAGGCACATCGAAAGATATCTTGTCTCATCCTGGTCAAATTGGAGATTTTTGACTTTCCTAACAAATTCTGTGTTTTCAATATGATTTTCTGTGTTGCAAACCAAAGGAGCAGGATGCTCTTCAGGTGTTTGGCCACAATGGGTTCAATGGATAAGTGGATTTCTGGAAGGCCATAGATGCAAGGAATGGAGTCACCAGGATAGAGTCTGTAATACTCACTGTAATACAGTGGGCTACATTACAGCAGCGAAACTGCCATTACAAACAAAAAGCTCAGGATCACCCTGCATCTCCCTTTGTCAGCTGGTAAAATGTTGATGCTGTGGTCCTTCTCTAGAGCAGCAGTAGCAGCAGGTGGTTTGACATTGCTCAGTGAAGCAGTTACTTTCAGTCTAAGGTTTCTAGCTTCTGTCTATCTGAGCTTATTGTTTCTAGTGGCAGTTTCACTGCTGTAATGTAGTACACTGTATTACAGAGAAGTATTTCTGACTCTATCCTGGTGATGCCATTCCTTGCATCTATGGCCTCCCAGAAATCCACATATCTACTGAACCCATTGTGGCCAAACACCTGAAGACCACAGGCTCCTCTGGATGGCAACAAAGAAAATCATACAGAGAACACAGCAGAGTTTGTTACCAAAGTCAAGCATATTCAATATTTTTGTTTTTATATGATTTCTCTTTTCACTTCCCACATCAGTAGCGATGGAGTCAATAAGGACGAGACTACTGCAGGAAGAACGAACTGAACTGACACCTGACTAAATCTGACAACTGCTGTAAATTCATGGCTGTGCCATGGACTAACCGGTCTCTCCTGTTATTGTATAACTAATATATGGAGCAATTTGAACAGAACGCATTGGCCTCATTCCCAGGCACTCCACCCATGTATTGGTATTGCTATATTGCTATTAAAATAAAGTTCAAAGGGAAGATGCCCAAGAGAACAAACTGGCCTCTTTAGTTTGTGCAGTGACTATAGGAGAGGGCCAGCAACTCCAGGTAGAAGTCTTCAGGAAGTCCACACACACCGACTAACACCTGCTTTTCGATTCACATCATCCACTGCAGCACAAACTCAGTTATGCAAACACTACAACACAGGGCTCAAGTTGTTCCTACAAGTACCGAGGGAAAACTGAAAGAGGAACAACACAGAAAACCCTCTCTGCTTGTTGATATCCAAAATGGGAATCTGATGGATCTAAGATAACCAAAAAACAGGACGGGAGAAAATCAGAACATAGAAGAAAAGATGTAACAATTCCCTGTACAGCTGGTGTGTCTGAAGTCCCCGTCTATTTCTAACTCACAAACATTTTAGGGTGCACTCACCCAAGGGTTTGGGCAGCGTTTGAATAACTCAGAGTTTGTATTGCTGTGGATAGTATGAATCAAAAGGCAGGTTTTGGTCACTGTTTGTGGGCTTCTTGAAGACTTCTACATGGAGTCGCTTGTCCTCTCCTATAGTCACTGCACATTCTAAAGAGGACAGTTTGTTCTCCTTGGCCTCTCCCCACGTGAACTTTATTTTAGTCCAGTTTTCATTCACGTAGCAATACTAATGCATGGGTGGAGTGCTTTGGAACAAGCATTCTGTTCAAATTGCTCCATACATAAGTTATTTAATTATAGGAGAAACCGGTTAGCCCATGGCACAGCTGTGAGTTTGCCTGTACTGATTTCTTCTGAACTGAAAATATGTGGAATTTATACAAATTTCCAGCAGCTGGCAGATTTAGTCAGGTGACAGTTCAGTTCTCTCTTTTAGCTTAGTATCCTGCAGTAGTCTCGTCCTTGTTGCGTCCACTGGTACTGATTTCGAGATTTAAGTGAAGAGAGGTCACATCAAAAGACATCTCGTCTCACCCTGGTCAAATTGGAGATGCTTGACTTTGCTAACTTCTGCTGTGTTCTCAATATGATGATCTGTGTTGCCAACCAGAGGAGCCAGGATGGTCTTGAGGTGTTTGGCCACAATGGGTTCAATGGGTCTGAGTCTCTGTTTGTTTGTGGATTTCTGGGAGGCTGTAGATGCAAGGAATGGAGATCAGCAAGTCAGAGTCTGTAATACTTCTCCGTGATACAGTGAACTACATCACAGCAACAAAACTGCCATTAAAAACAAAAAGCTCACAGAGACAGAAGCTGGAGACCTTAGACTGAATAACAGCTTCACTGAGCAGTGCCAAACCTCCTCCCTCCACTGTAACATCAGAACAAAGGAAGGTTATTGCTGCTTTAGCGAAGGACCAGTTGGAGGAGGTGGGCTACAGTATGGCGCAGTTGCTCATGTACACGTGCACGGACAGTTTATTTTTCCGAGCCGTGTCTTGTGAGCAGAGAGAATAAGAGGAAAAAGTGAATGAACTTTGCAAAAATAGTAAGGACTGTGGAAAGACAGAAGTTTATATGCCTCATCTCCTGTTGTCCTCACATCTCCACACTGCTGCTTAATCCATAAACTCATGGAGGAGCATATCACAGGAGGACTCATATCTGCCTCAGTATTTAAGAGATATTTCATGCCACTGGACTTATTTTGTCCACTAAAGCGATAACATTTCCGTGCCACATGTACACAAACAGCGCTGTGAGTTGATGTCACTTGTCTGTGGCTGGGTTTGGTCGTGCGGGTGAGACTGCAGGTCACAGAACCCAACGCCATTGTGCTTGGGCATGGCATGGTTCAAAGGTCCTTGTGAACTTGACCTAAGACACAAACTGGTTCACCTAAAGGAGAAAACCCAGAGCCACAAATAAAGCAATGTGGTCTGCTCCATTCAGTGTAGTGAAGACTGCAGTCAGCGTTATACTGATGAAACAAAACAGCCATCTCCATCTCAGAGCCATTAACCACTCCTTTGAAGATAGTGAGGCACGGATTTTAGCTAAAGAGAAATAGTTTGAGATGGGAGTTAAAGAGACCGCTTTTTTTTAGGAAAGATAATCCATCTTTGCACTGGAATGAGGGGCTTAGACATCATTTATCTACTATTTATAACTCCATCCTCAGAACCTAATTCAAAACAAGGAAAACAATAGCCAGCTAGCCAGTATGCTAATAGGTGTGAGAGCACCTATTAGGGACCTGAACGATTATGCAAAATATGACTCAGGCACAGTTCACACTTGAGTATAGTTCAATAGACCGAGCTAACAACATAAACTGTAAACACCAGATGTGTTAGTTTCAGTGTAGTCAGCTCCTCCCTTCAGACAGATATAATAATAAGAATATAATTTTTCTTTTGCTATGAAGCATTCCTGGACGACTGAGGGATTACACAGACATTCCACTATTAAATTTGAATAAATGGGTCATGAGTAGGAAATGTTTAGGAAAAGTCCTCATGTAGATTCAGTTGTGGTTGAAGGATTTTTAGTCTCGTTTTAGTGGTTTACTGGTAACTCTCAACAGGTGCCGTAAAGTTTCAGTGGAAAGATGGTCCTGTTTGCTTTCATCATTATATAACCAGTGGCCCAGTAGCAACTTTTACAACTGTGATTCACCTCAACACAAAAAACAAGGCAAGGCATGTTTATTGTATAGCATAATTCATACACAAAGTAATTCAAAGTGCTTTACAGAATAAGATAGGCATTGCAATCACAATACAACAAATCAAAGCATTAATAATCATAAATGATCATCATAAAAGTAACATTAAAAGAGAAGAGTGCAGAATAAAACCCTTTCAGTCATGCACAGCTAAACAGAACCGTTTTGAGCCTGGATTTAAACATTGGCAAAGTGAATCCACTGGTCCAGATTCACCTGCTGCAGTGAGACATAGATCTGAGTGTCTATGCAGAGTTGTGGTAGGACACATTATTGCTGTCTATTAAATGGCCTGATGGCAGCATGTAGAGACTGAACAACAGGGGTCCCAGGATTGACCCCTGGGGCACCCCACAGGTCAAGGACATTTTATGAGAGACACATTTTCCAGTTTCAACAAAGCATTTCTTGTCTTCTAGCTGGGAATTGAACCGGCTTAGTGCAGTACCAGAGACAAAAAAAAAAAAAAAAAGACAGTGAAATCTATAGACAGAAAGACGGTATCACTGCTGTAGATTTACATGAAATAACAGAATCACTTTTACATTTAGAGCAAACACATACAGTTACAACCACGTGAGGAAAAACATTAGAAGTGAAACAACATTTAAATCCAGTGATAGTTTTAGTATAAATAGTAATGTAGCCAAAACTATATTTTATAAACTGTGCTAAAACTTTAAATACAATTTTGATACAGAGGAATAGGCCCAATACAGTTTTCAATCAAATTTATAATAAAGTCTTTGAATAGAAAATCATTTTTAACACAAAAGAACACTAGTGTGCTTAATATTGTGATCTTATACTAGTTCTGATATAGACTTTTTTTTTTTTCTTTTTTTTTTCCAGTATTGATATGTGTTCAAATTAGTAATATTGCAAGTTTTATAATCAATTTGGATTTTTTTTTTTTTTTTTTTTTTTTTTTTTTTTTTTTTTTTTTTTTGGCAATCTTCCATCAATCTTTTAAAGTCGTTAAACTAATAAGTACAAGCATTTTATTTGATCCCAAATTGTGGGGAATAAAGCTACTATTTTGCTATTTGAGTTTGGGGAAATGTGCAGTGCATCCAGTATAATAAATCCCAACCCCAGCATAGAGAGGCTGCGAGAACTTAGCCTGAACTTTGTGGAGGAGGCTCATGGTACTTTCGGAGACACTGTAAAAATGCCAAAACCCCTGCACTGTGGTCCAGGTAAACCCCGATTCTGGACTGGGCTGGACATGAGAGACCGGATCTGAGACTGGACATGAGACCTGGGACTGGACCTTGTTAAACCAAAATGAGCAACTGTTAGATTTACACTCTATAAGCCCAAGATTTATTATTGTCTCCAAATAAACAATCATTAGAGTTTTCCTTTCCTCTGAATATCTCTGTATGAAACTGCTATATAAACACTATGCCTCCCGCTCCACTCCACCTCCCAGTAACAGCGGCCCGTCAGACTCTCTCTGCTCAGAACCTGCCAAACACTGAATCTGTCTGGATGATCTGGGTACCTCTGATGGTCACTCATATACGTTACTCTTCTGTTTCCATCAGACAGAGACAGATAAGGGTTGACTGTGTCTGGGTCCAGGGTGATTTCTGTAGAATATTGTAAAAAGTCCTCTCTGGAGCTGAGTTCAGCTGGTGGTAGTGAAGCCTGGACTGGACTCAGAGTGAGCTGGAGTGTGTCCCTGAGCTTGGACACAGCTCTGGTCACTTCCTCAAAGTATCCCCGGTCCCCTGTGTGAATGGTGGCTGGCTCTGTGCTCTGTGTGTGTGGGGACAGTGAAGCGTAGCGCTGTATAAACTGGTTATGATCCTGGGTGAGGCTCAGTCTGTCCAGCTCAGAGAGGCTCCTCTTCAGCCCCCTCATGTCCTGCTGCAGTTGGCGCTGGAGCTTTTGGACTCGGCTCAGTTGGGTCTCCTCCTGGGAGCGGATCTCCTGCTCCACTTCAGAGCGTCTTTTCTCCAGGAGAAGTACCATGTCTCTGAAGCTGTCCTCGCTGCGCTGCACTGCTGTCTGGGCAGAGTGGCTGATGTCCTGGGCCTCCTGCTGGAGCCCCTTCAGGTCTGTCTCCTTGTGCTGGAGGCTCTGGAGCAGCAGGGCCCTCCTGGCAGGCAGCTCTGCCTGCCTCTGAGCCCTCTCTGAGGCAGAGGACACTGTGTCATGACCTTTATGTTGGTCCACACACAGGGAGCAGAGCAGCTGCTGGTCGCTGCGGCAAAATAGTTCCATCACTTTGTCGTGTTGAGAGCAGATGTTTTCCTGGAGCCTGTGAGACGGCGTCACTAGCTGGTGTTTCTTAAATGCTGCAGCTTCATAATGAGGCTGTAGGTGACGCTTACAGTAAGAGGCCACACACTGCAGACAGGACTGGACGGCTTTCAGCTTCTTCCCAGTGCACACATCACAGGATACATCCTGAGGTCCAGCATAGCAGCGGCCAACAGGGGATGGTGAGAGCTTAGTCTTCTTCAGCTGTTCCACTAAATCAGTTAACACTGTGTTTTTACACAGGACAGGCCTGGGGCTGAAGCTCTCTCTGCACTGAGGACAGCTGTAGGTGCGGTTCTGTTGGTCCCAGTAGTGTTTAAGACATCTCATGCAGTAGCTGTGTCCACAGGGAGTCGTCACTGGATCCCTCAGTAGATCTAAACAGATGGGACAGGACAGAGAGTCCTGCTGAACACGCTGGGCCATGTCTGTGTGTGTCGTCCTTCTGAGACCAAAGCAGAATGAGAGGAACCTGACAGTGTGCAGGTTTAGAGCAGTGCCTCCAGCTCCTCCTTCATGCGTGTCAGTCAGAGGGCATGTCCAAAACTGTGCATGGAGATTAATTCGTGTCATTTTAATGATAGCCGGAAAGACCAGCTGAACCACTCTGAACAATACTCATCTGCACCAACCCATGATCAACTTCACACAGTGAGAGTTTGGTTCAAATGTAGCACAGGTCAGTTCTATGTTCAACATCACACACTTAACGAGGTTATTAGGTTAATTATGATTCTCCATATCATTTACATACACTGCCTGGCCAAAACAAAAGTCGCCACAAAAAAAAAAAAAAAGGTCACACACTAATATTTGGTTGTTCCGCCTTTAGCTTTGATTACGGCACAGTCGCTGTGGCATTGTTTCAATAAGCTTCTGTAATGTCACAAGATTTATTTCCATCCAGTGTTACATTAATTTTTCACCCAAATCTTGCAGTGATGATGGTCGAGTCTGACTGCTGTGAAAAGCCTTCTCCAGCACATCCCAAAGATTCTCAAAGGGGTTAAGGTCTAGACTCAGCAGTCCATGTGTGAAAATGAGTCTCATGCTCCCTGAACCATTTTTTAACAATTGGAGCTGGGTGAATCCTGGCATTGTAATTTTGGAATATGTCCGAGCATCAGGGAAGAAATGGTCCTCTAATGGAATAATCTGGTCATTCAGTATATTCAGGTGTCAGCTGACCTCATTCTTTGAACACAGACTGTTGCTGAACCTAGACCTGACCAACTGCAGCAACCACAGCCTATTTGCTTGGTCCATGTGGCGTATATTTTTGGCCAGGCAGTGTAATAACAATAAAATAGAGAACAACAGGCGAGTAAACAACCCGCTGAACCCAAAACTTTATATTTTACTTTCCAGGCATTTCTTAAATAGTGCTCTGTCAGGTAAGACTTCACATTAGCATAAAAGGCTGAACTAGAAAACAGTAAGTAGTGTTTGTGACCTTAAACAAAACATATGATAAACTAAACATTTACAATATTGTTCCAATTTGGTGGGAAATCATGAATTTACACTTGCTAGGTACAATATCTGAACTTGTAAGACGCTGGACAGTCAGTGTGACCAGGCTGTTCTGAGATAAAACATCAAATGCCGCCAACTGAATTATCAGCATTGCAAGTCACAAAACAAGTCACAACTGGGCCTGCACCAACAAATGGCGCCACTGGGTTTTTACATCTATGCCAAGTGCCAAAAGCATTGTGTATTTTATTAACAGTAACAGAAGAGTTGAAGAATCAGTGTCTCCAGTGCGGGACTTTTACAGTGTCTCACAGTCAAAGTATTGTGCTTGATAATATCCACATTCAGTCACAGTCTGCAGCGTCGGCACATAAAGTTGAAACCAAAAACATAATATGAACTAAACTCCACCCAAAAACTCCTCCTCGGTCCTGGTAAAAGTGTAATTCCCAAGTAAATGTGGTGTAGTATGGTGTAGTATGTGGAGTACGTGCGTGTAAAGACGCAGCAAAATGAGTCCGTGTAAAGCCCCTTAATCATCCTCCTTCACTCAGGAAACGATAGAGTGAAATCTTAAAGTTATCAAAACAAAAGCATGTGCTTCTTAGCGCTGCCTTTGTTATTAATCGCCATGAGGAGAAAACAAAAGTGAAACTTAAGAGCATCCACATGAACTCTAGCTGGCAAATAGTAGTATAATTATAGTCTCATCATAATAACATAGTTATTGAATTTATGATTAGGGATTGTTGCAGCTCCCTTCAAAGGATTGTTCTAAACTCCATCGATTTATTGTCCCCCCCCTAGAACAAACTGAGAGTTTCACCCCTGGTTCAAAATAAAAAAAATTATCACCTTTATGGTCTTATAAATGAAGGGGAAATATATACGGGAAAATTAAATATGATATGTATAAAAGAAAATGAGTCAAGTAACTTTTCTTACAGGTATTACAGTGTCATCTAGTGGTCAAACACGTGAACTGTAACATGTATAATCAACTGTTACATAACATACATAAACACGTACATAGACAGAACTGAATAAATTTCTGGTATGTTGACGTAAGATATTAACAGTTAATCAGTTAACTAAAGCATAAAAAAACAAGCTAACAAGTTTACTCTCGATCTTCCTCAAAATCACGAAATCCATTCAATTCTTCATCCTCGGTGTCATTTCTGAACAACTCTGCCTGCTCCAAAAGTAAATGAAGCACCGCTCCAGAAGTAGACGGCTTTCATACTGGTGCACAGACCTAGAGTGGCCTCACGCAGTTGTCAATGTGGCAATAACGAAGATGTAAAATTATATATTTTAAGAATTTCACATATAAGTTGCATTTGTATAGGGATGGGATGATATAAGATAATATCGCTAATCACAATAAAAAAGGTCCGTAATTAATCGTTTGTGGCATTTTTTAATAATTGTGATCATTGCACAGAATTATAATTGCCTATACGGCACCAGCCTTATGTTTGCAATTTCAATACAATGTTTCGATGTGTCACGATCCCTGTCTGTACTGCCTTTTTGTTTGTCTTTTCCACTCCCTCACGTGTCTGAGCCTGGAGCTGGGCGTAGATCTTGGCTCCTCCTGTGTACACCTGGAGTCAATCATCAATCGGCTGCACCTGCGGAGGATAAGGGGAGCCAGGACCTGATACTCGGCGTCAGATCGTCCGCGTGTCTATGTGGTACTCCTTGCTTGGCTCTGTTCATGTTTTTTTCTGCTTTTTACTTCGCTAAACCGGATACTTTTTGCTCCCAACCAGATCCCGCTCCCTGGACCAGCTCAGCTCTCCCGCCTCTGACCCTGCTCTTCACTACCGGTACTGTCCACCCCAGACTCTGCAACTCACGCTTCACCTTTGGACCATCACTGTTTGATCTACCGTCATTTTCCACCTTGCACTGGTGTAAATAAACATTGTTAAAACTTCCCCAAGTTCTGTCCTTTTGGTCCCTCTTGCCTGACGTTACGACAGAACAATCTGGCTACAATGGACCAATCAGACTCGGGGCCGGATCAAAACGCACATCACATCACAGCGTAGTAATTGGACAACACAAACAAACTATCCGGACCCTGCTCGACTGTAATCAGACCCTGACTCAGCAAGTATCTCAGCTCTCCAACCAGGTCTCCACTCGGCTCGCTCTCCCGCCCTCGGCTCCCGACGCTGCTGCCGCTGCCACAGGGACCATGGCGGCTCCGTGTCCTGTGGAGTCGAGGAGCACAGATCCGGACCCATATTCAGGTCAGCCTAAACCTCTGTCGGGGTTTCCTTTTTCAACGTACCTCCATGTTCAAGCAGCATCCAGCCAGCTATACATCTGACGCGACTAGGATACGTTACGTTTGTGCATTGTTGAGGGGGAGAGCAGTTCTATGGGGCAGAGGCTAAATTCTCGAACACTGCATTAGACCAGATGACATCTGACAAATTTGTGAGTGAGTTCAGGCTGGTCTTCGATCACCCACATTATCAGGCTGATGCCGCCTTCCGCCTGCTAAGCCTTGTTCAGGGATCCAGGTCTGTAGCGGATTACACCATAGAGTTCTGGACATTGGCTGCGGAGGTGGACTAGACAACGCGTTTAAAGCCATCTTTTCTAAGGGACTAATGATCAGTTAAAAGATTAACTGGTTTTCCACCTGACCTGAGATCCTTGATTACCCTAGCTAACCGAATCGACAATCGCTTGCAAACTTGCCAGAGAGAGAGAGACGCCATTCGCTTTGTTCGGACTGTGATCTGCTCCACTTCACCGCCCCCCGAGAAGCCTATGCAGCTGGGTCGAGCGCACTTGTCTACCGAGGAACGTCTTGCACACCGCCAGATGGGGGAGTGCTTGTACTGTGGCAAACGGGGACATTTTCTTGCCACCTACCTGGTTCAGCCAAATGGGGACACCCACCAGTAGCACTGGGGGTCCTGTGGGTCAGCAATTCATCCAGGGGAAGAAAAATAATCATTTTCAACCAGATGCTACTTTGTGCTTTTGCTCTGCTACCATAGCCGTCCAAGCCCTCATCGACTCCAGAGCGGAGGAGAATTTCCTTGACCAGCAGGTGGCCAAGCAGTCGGGGATGAGACTGGAGCCACTCAAACAACCCCTCACAGCTTTTGCTCTCAATGGGAGACTTTTAGCCAGAGTTACGCATGTCACTGAACCCGTCACTCTTGTTTTGTCTTGCAATCACCACGAGACTAGGCGTTTTGATGTCATTTCTGCCCCTTCTTCACCGCTCGTCTTGGGCCACCCGTGGCTAGTGGCTCACAACCCCGTCATTGACTGGGCCCAGGGAAGGGTGTCTGAGTGAAGCCCCTCTTGTCACGCCCACTGCTTGCAGTCAGCCTTGTTTCCTGCTGGGGGCGCCAACTCTGTCCCTAGTTCTCCCCTGGACAAGCCGGATCTCTATCCTCTGTACCTGAGGAATACCATGACCTACGGGATGTCTTCCGAAAGAGTCGAGCGCTCTCACTTCTCCCTACCGCCCATATGACTGTGCCATAGATCTCTTGCCCAGTGCTCCCTTGCCTTCCAGCCGTCTCTATAACCTTTCCAAGCTGGAACAAGAGACTATGGAACAGTACAGTTGAGATTCCCTGGCCGCAGGTATTATCCGCCCTTCCTCCCCTCCTGTGGGCACAGGGTTTTTCTTTGTCGCGAAGAAGGATTAAACACTATGTCCATGCATTGACTGCAGGGGCCTCAACAACATCACCGTAAAAAAGAAATGTCCTCTTCCACTCATTGACTCCGACTTTATGTCACTCTGTGGAGCCACCATTTTTACTAAAGTTGATCTGCGGAACGCATACCATTTGGTGCGCATAAGGAAGGGGGAAGATTGCGTTTAAAACACCATTAGGACATTTCGAATATCTTGTTATGCCCCCAATGCCCCAGCAGTCTTCCAGGCCCTTATCAACGATGTGCTTCGAGACTTTCTGAATTGTTTTGTTTTTGTGTACCTTGACGATATCCTGATTTTTTTTCTCAGTCCCTGCAGGAACACCAGCACCATGTACGCCAGGTCCTCCAGTGTCTCCTTGAAAATAAGCTTTAAGTCAAGGCCGAGAGAAGTGCGAGTTCCATGCAGATAGGGTCAGTTTCCTGGGGTTCATCGTGAGGCATGGACAGGTGAGACCTGAGCCCGAAAAGATCAAAGCCGTGACTGATTGGCCTACATCAAATAACCAAAACAACTTCAAAGATTTATCGGTTTTGCCCATTTTTACAAGACAGTTTCATCCGGGATTTTAGCCATGTGGTAGCACCTCTCACCAAACTCACTTCCTCCAGACAGTTCACTTGGACCCCTGAGCCCAGTGTGCCTACGACAAACTGAAGGACCTCTTCACTCTCGGCCCTGATCCTACGTCAGCCCGACCCCTCTTGCCAGTTCATCGTGGAGGTAGACGCCTCAGACACCAGTGTAGGAGCTGTCCTCTACCCGAGGTTTGAACCCCAAATCATTTGTTTCCCTGTGCTTCCTTCTCTTGTCGTTTGTCCCCAGGGGAAAGCAACTACGATTTGGGGGATCGCAAGCTGCTGGCGATCAAGCTCGTGTTGGAGGAGTGGCGTCACTGGTTGGAGGGGGCAGAGCAACCCTTTCTGGCTTGGACAGACCACAGAAATCTTTCTTACATTCAGTCTGCCAAACGCCTTAATTCCTGTCAAACCCATCGGTCCCTATTCTTTACCCAATTCAATTTCACACTCACCTACCGCCTGGGGTCCCGTAACGTCAAACCAGACGCTCTCTCTCGCCAGTTTACTCAGGAGGAGACCACCACCATCGCTCCAGAACCCATCATTCCCCCTACATGTGTTGTCGCAGCTGTCCACTGGGAAATTGAAGACCTGGTCCGTGAGGCCCAACGCAATGACCCTGATCCAGGTAATGGCCCACATGGTACTCTCTTTGTTCCAAATTCTGTCTGGTCCAAGGTACTGGAATGGGTCCATAGCCCTTGGTGTGCCTGCCACAAAGCTGATTGTGTTGTGATAACACTGTGAAGGGGCATGACTTGGCAGAGACAGTGTGAAGTTGAGGGACTCAGAGAATCAAAAACAAAAACTGAAACTTAGCAAACATGTTAATACATTGTTTTTATGGAATATAGCATTTTCAAAACTCTAAAAGGTAACATGATGAGGTACATCTGCTATTTATTTATTTATACTGACAGAGAAAACTTTGAACATCCCAGTAATTACAGAGATATTAGCCATAACCAGGTCAAAAAGGGTAGAGTCTCTCAAATGTCAAGCTCCTGGATACATCTGAAATGAACACAGTGAACTGAAACTTCAAGAAAGTATAATTGCAGATTTAATCAAAGTACATTTTTAGCTTGACTAATTACAAATATTGTTTAAAAAAAAATAAAAATCCAGGTCTTCAAAAAACCACAACCAGGAAATGCTGCACCCTCTGTCCTGTCAGGTGTAACAGACACGTGAGGACAGGTGACAGGTCAGTCACTCCTGTCAGTTTAATGAGCCTGACAGACCAGCAGAACCACAATCTGATCAATCTGAAAATCACTTTTAAATGAAGGTACAGCAAAGAGTTAAATACATTTGCATTACATGAAGAATAACATTTGAAGTGAAAGAATGTTCAAATTAAGTTAGTTATAAACAGTGGTCTGGTGTAAAACATGTAGAGAATATATGAATTCATATTTCCAGTTATAGTATAAGCAGTAATGTAGTTAAAACTGCATTTTATAAACTGTACTAAAAGTTCAACCTCGATTTTGATACAAACAAACAGGCCCAATGCTGTTTTTGATCAAATAATGTATAATAAAGTCTCTTTGAACAAAATATAATTTTAAAAACAAATTAACAGTAGTGTTTTTTTAAAGTGTGGTCTTTTTTGGACAGCCCTAATAATGAGTCTTTTAAAGATGTAACTAATTTATTTAAAATAAAAGGCACAAATATGATCCCAGCTGTGGAGAACAAAGCTGCTATTTGAGTTTAGGGAAATATGCAGTGTCTCCAGTAGCACCAAACCCAACCCCTGCAAAGAGAGGCTGAGTGAACCTGGTCTGGACTCTGTGGAGGAGGCTCATGGTACTTTCAGAGACGCTATAAAACGCCAAAACCCCTGCACTGTGGTCCAGGTGAACCCCGATTCTGGGCTGGACAGGACCTGAGACTGGACCTGACACCTGGGACTGGGCTAAGTTAAACCATAATGAATAACTGGTTTTGTTACACTGTAAAGGCCCAGGATTTATCATTATACCCAAAAAAACATTCATCGGAGCCTCCTTTCCTTTGAATACCTCTGTATGAAACTGCTATATAAACACCACTCCACCCGCTCCACTCCACCTCCCAGTAACAGCGACCAGTCAGACTCTCTCTGCTCAGGACCTGAAACCAGACAGTGAATCTGTCTGGATGATCTGGGTAACTCTGGTGTTCACTCATAAATGTTACTTTTCTGTTTGCATCTGACAAAAGCAGTCTGGTGTGAGCTGTGTTTGGGTCCATAGTGATTTCTTTATAATATTGTAAGAAGTCCTCTCTGGAGCTGGGTTCAGCTGGTGGTAGTGAAGCCTGGACTGGACTCAGAGTGAGCTGGAGTGTGTCCCTGAGCTTGGACACAGCTGATGATCACTTCCTCAAAGTATCCCCGTCCCCTGTGTGAATGGTGGCTGGCTCTGTGCTCTGTGTGTGTGGGGACAGTTGAAGCGTAGCGCTGTATAAACTGGTTATGATCCTGGGTGAGCTCCAGTGTGTCCAGCTCAGAGAGGCTCCTCTTCAGCCCCCTCACAACCTCCTGCAGTTGGTCCTGGAGCTCTTGGACTCGGCTCAGTTGGGTCTGCTCCTGGGAGTAGATCTGCTGCTCCACTTCAGAGCATCTTTTTTCCAGGAGAAGGGCCATGTCTCGGAAGCTGTCCTTACTGCGCTGCACTGCTGTCTGGGCAGAGTGGCTGATGTCCCTGGCCTCCTTTTCTAGCATCTTCAGATCTGTCTCTTGTGCTGGAGGCTCTGGAGCAGCAGGGCCCTCCTGGCCGGCAGCTCTGCCTGCCTCTGAGCCCTCTCTTGAGGCGACGACACTATGTCATGACCCTTATGTTGGTCCCACACACATGGAGCAGAGCAGCTGCTGGTCACTGCGGCAGAATAGTTCCATTAGTCTGTTGTGTTGAGAGCAATTGTTTTCCTGAAGCCTGTGAGACGGCGCCACCAGCTGGTGTTTGCGTAATGCTCTAGCTTCGTAATGAGGTTGTAGGTGGTGCTCACAGTAAGAGGCCACACACTGCAGACAGGAACTGGACAGCTTTCAGCTTCCTCCCAGTGCACACATCACAGGACACATCCTCAGGTCCGGCATAGCAGCGCCATCAGGGACGGTGAGAGGTTGGGTCTTCTTCAGCTGTTCTACTAAATCAGTTAACACTGTGTTTTTCCGCAGGACAGGCCTGGGGGCTGAAGCTCTCTCTGCACTGAGGACAGCTGTAGCTGCTCTTCTGCTGGTCCCAGTAGTTTTTAAAGACATTTCATGCAGTAGCTGTGTCCACAGGGAGTCGTCACTGGATCCTTCAGTAGATCTAAACAGATGGGACAGGACAGAGAGTCCTGCTGAACACGCTGGGCCATGTCCGTATGAGTCGTCCTTCTGAGACCAAAGCACTGAATGAGAGGAACCTGACAGTGTGCAGGTTTAGAGGGCAGTGCCTCCAGCTCCTCCTTCATGCGTGTCAGTCAGAGGGCATGTCTAAATCTGTGCGTGGAGATTAATTCCTATCATTTTAAGGATAACCGGCCGGAAAGACAGACCGCTGAACAACTCTGAACAATACTCATCTGCACCAACCCATGATCAAGTTTTACTAAGTTAAAATGTGTTAAGGTGCTGGACGAGAAGGAGCCCTGGACTGTGCTGAGAAGACAGTCTCCAAAGAGTGGTCCTCGGTCCACTGTGCTGCTCTCATGGGTAGCCACTGTTGCTGTTCCTGCCACTGTACGACATGGTCTTACTGCATTGACAGGACAGATGGCCACAGCCACAAGTGGTTTAGGCGAATATGTTTGTGTACTTTTCTAGTGCAAGAGTTTGAACACTTTCCAGTTCCGTCGCACCACACCGCCTCTGTGTAACTGCTGTACTTGACTCATTACCGGCGTTAGTTCCTTTCTCTGAACCGTTCCGAGCTGTTTAGCACAATGGCGAACTGCATCAGGCTTTCTGGTGACAGGCTATTTGGTCTCGCCTGTGTCTGTCACGCCTAAACCTCCTCCTGTGCAAAAGAAAAACCTAAAAATCCACCTGTCGCGTGGTAAATCTCAGCTTCGCTGTCCACTGTGTTCCACTTCGCTTTCGCTTCCACGCAACAGTTCAGTGTCTCCTTTTTCTTGTCTTTCATCCCTTCTACCTGGCATTTAAAAGAGTAACATACCAGCCAATGACAGGAGGGCAGAAAGATCCAATTAGTCCAGTCTTTAATAACTATGTGTACAGCAGCAAACACAGCAAATATAGATTCAGCGCACCTCTCCCCATCCCTATTTGGACCCTCCTGGCAGTTAGCAACAAGATTCTGTCCAAAGCTCGTCTCAATTGAACTTAATTAAACAGGAAAATATCAGTTGGTGCTGTGTTAGTGCTATGCAATCAAAACGTGGATTATGCTGTGGGTTTTTTTCCTGTAAACACAACTCGGCACTTGATATTCAGGTTCACAGAACAGACTCACAGATACTACGTCACAGGCTAAGAGATCACAAACCACTGTAGTTACAAGTGTCATCAATTCAGAAAGAAAACATCAACTTAGCACTTTAAGACCCTTTAACCTGCCACACATTCCATATTTAGATTACCATGTTATGTTTTAGTATTTTGATAATGCCACATTCACCGAAATCTACATATTAACTGGTTGTTGTTTTTTAGTTTTCTTTTTTCATTTTTGATGCTTCTGTCTTCCCGCCCTTTGCTCCGGCTGTGGTGAAGTCAACTCTCCCCTTCAGAGCACAGCACAATCAGCTGCATCTCGCTAATGAAACTACCGGCACATCACATCAGGTTTGTCAGGTGTCGTGTGTCCGGTCTTGTACCAGGATATTTATGAGAACTTGTAATGTGCGGGAACATGGGTGACAAAGACTTGTGGGCTGAGCTTTGGACCGAATCTCGCAGCTAATCATAAGAAGGGTTTCACATCAAAAGCCCAGGAGAGATCACAAATTACCCTAAACATGCATAGATGACATCTTAAAACCTGTCATGTGTGCCAGTCTTGGACCACATCTAACTCCTCTGATTAGGTTAATAAGGTCTTCTTATTTAACAGACGACAGACCTAGACCTGTCATGATAACACATTTTAAAAAAACGATTATATTGCAACAGAAAAGTATCACGGTAAAGTACCAAAAGAAGAAGTTTTTGCCAATCTGTCAACTGGACAAATCGTTGTTGGAGTGAAGATAGTTTCTCTGCTCATCCAAGCTGCTTCTTCAGGTTCGGATCAGATTGGCTGATGACCACTGCCTTTTCTACG
Source organism: Periophthalmus modestus (assembly GCA_019594935.1). NCBI lineage: Eukaryota > Metazoa > Chordata > Actinopteri > Gobiiformes > Gobiidae > Periophthalmus > Periophthalmus modestus. The sequence continues at coordinate 67,652 of JAIEZT010000302.1, read as the reverse complement.
CCCTGGATGCACTGACGGTTTACACAGATTAATCACGATAACGTGAATAATTTAAAGTTCTTCATTCCACTGTCACATTCAACCCTTAAGCAGGAAATCTTCAGTGAGCCGTTTTCTAAATGCATGCGGTATGTGTAAGAATGTTGCGCATCAATAAGTACATGGCACAATAGGGCAGAGTAGCAAGCAACGCATTCCTGGCTGGAATCAGGGGGCCATTGAGTATCCAGACACGCACCCATCCAGACTGTAAATGGAGATGAAGGGGCTATATCTCAACTCTTTCACCGCTGAGATACCTGCTGTCGCTGTGTTTATCCTTATTTTCCACTCTTAACGTTGGGCTCATTCTAGCACTTGTAACTGAGGCCACCGGAGATGGATGTATGTACTGATATAAATGAAAGTCACCATGTAAGCTTAAGACGAGCAAGTTATCACGAAGCGTATTTATGGGCACTGGAGCTTCACCAGTGACTGTTCCGGGTAGTTTATTTTTTTGTCCTTGCCTCCCCCCATTCCAGATGCCGCCCACCATTTGACCCCGCACGCTGGCGAGGCATCCATCAATCAGCTGGTGCGGGGTTACAAGCCGGAGTGCGACTCACGCACATCGTTGACTGGCTGGTGGCGTCCTTGGCTGCAAGCACCTTTGATTATGTAGTTATTGTTGTTTGTTTTTTGAAACACTTTTTGTAAAAGAATGAAGTTTAAGTTATCTTTTTCGCTGACTCCATCATTCCCCGGCGTCTCTTGTCCTTTGTTCGACATCTCCGTCTTTTTTTACATCTCACTTCGTTACGTGCCACCACCCCTGACCTACCGGCCATCGTAACATTGACTACAGTGGGAGACGATGACAGGACCGACTGTGCTACTGCGTCTAAAAATGTGGCAGTATGACAGCATGAAGCTAAATAAATTATATACATTTTATAGACAAATTGTAGCTATTTATAGTTGCGGTCAAAGAGTAGGGGGGTGTTCAAAAGTTTTTCTTCTTCATAGGGTGGCATAACAGAAAATAATTAAGAAGCACTACGCATAGACAAACGGGTGCAGTCCCCCCACTGATGTCACTGCAAGTATCATTAAGCCCACCTCACAAAC